>VZTE01004264.1:79365-220217 GCA_013397775.1 Eulacestoma nigropectus | reverse complement strand
GGCACCGACAGCGCCGGGACGCGGCGGGCCGCGGCTCCGCGGAGCCCCTCTGGGGCGCGGGCAGCCCCGGTACGGTGGCCCGCTGGTTTTGCCAACCGGTGTTCCCCAGTGAGCACGCGGCGCGCTCCCTCGCTCTCAGCGGCGATTCCTCCTCCTCCCCAGCGCTGCCCCGTTGCCTCGGCGCAGTTCGGCCCCGTGCCAGCGCGGGGGGACGCCGGCGCCTGCCCTCCGCGCCTGCCTCTGTCAGTCACCTCCCCTGTGCGGAAGCCCCGTGGGGCCAGTGCGGCGCGACGGCGGGCGCCGGAGTCCAGGCGGCGCGGCCCGGATGAGCTGAGGGCTTCCCTCCCCTTCCCGCTCCGCCGAGGCGCCGCGCCGGGAGAGGGCACGGAGCTGCGCCACTTGCCGGCGCTGCTGCCGCCCTTCCCGCCCCGCAGGGGGCGCTGCATCAGCAGAAATGGGGGCGCCTCGCGTCCGAAGGCGCTCGCGGGGGGTCTCTGTGCCCTGAGGCGGCGGCCGCGCCGGTCACCGCGGTTGGGGCGCCGCCGCTGTCAAGCGCGCGGCTCCAGCCTTCTCTGAGGGGAGACCGAGACAGTTGGCAGCGCCCGAGCGGAGGGAGAAGCCCGAGGCCATCCAGGGGATCTTGCCGAGTGTCTGTCCAGCAAAGCTGTGGAGCGCTGCTTTAGAAATTAATGAGTGCGGTGCTGGGTGGGCAGTAGTATCTTAATTACTGCTCCAGCAGCTACTTAAGAGCCCAGCTCAGATGCACTCCCAGGGCTGGCGCTTAGGCGAGGAGCACCTCGCCGTCTGCAGACAGCTTGGCGGCCGCCCCTCCGCACCCCGTCACCAGCACCCCGTCACCGCCATCCTGTCACTCTCCGCGGCCCGGGTGCGTGGCAGTGAAAAGCAGCGGCCTTGGAGGTACCGGTGCTCAGCGGGGAGCCCTGACGTGAGGGTGTTTTTGGCAGCCCCTCCCACCCTGGGCTCTCGGGGAGAGCCTTGCAGTTGGAATTGTCTGATAATAGTAGTGGTGTAATCTCGGGCAGTCGTGCCCATCAACAAAGCAAGGGCTTTTAGGGAAAGGTAATATCTTTTATTAGGTTAGACCAGCTGATGTAAAGGTCAAGTTTGGAGGCGCAGTTTCAACCCTTCATGTCCCAGAATGTATTTTTTTGAAGATAGATCAATTGGGCTATAAAAGTTGCTACTACTCATACAGACCAATTTGCACAGGCTCCAAAATAAACCACTGAGTTCATTGAAGAATTCAGAAGGTTTCATGTTTATGGATTTTGTTTTTTCCTTAAAGCTAATGATTTGGATTTATGAGACAAAGCAGTAAAAAAGCTGGAGGTTTTTTTGTATTTTTTTTTTTAAATTTATGTTAGACCGTGCCTTTTGGCTATCTCAGATCACATTAATAAAAGAATGTGTAATATGTGTAAGTGCTAGTTATTTAGGGAATTAACAGTGCAAGTTGTTACTAATTCCTGTTTTTTTTACATGACCAGGCATGAAAAATCGTGCATGGATCACTAGTCTGCAAAAGTAAAAATGTCAGGCCTTGTCATTCCAACTGTGTTTGGAATTTCTTAAATTCATCTTTGTGTGTGGCCAATCTATAGTAAATCAGCGATACACTTGCCTTGAACCTGTTCAGGAAATAATACAGTTCTCTCAAAATCCTGTTGCATTTAAGTTACATCTTCTTAAGCTGTGTCAGCTGTCAAAAAAACTATGACATACCTTTACACATCTACATTTGTAGCAAAATGGTAATCTAAAAATTCTGGGATCAATCCTGGCATTGGTGTGACTCCCAATCTGATTTGTATTTTCACACCAGTGTAAAAGGGAGGTTATTCTACATTTAATATTAAGGAAAACAGTTACTGTAAAAAAAGAAAAAGGTAATAAGGGGGTATTTGTTCTTCATTCACTTAATTTTGACAGACAGACATTGAATTTGTATGCAGCTACAAGCACTCTTGGTTTGACAGAATTACAGATGGATCCCAGACATGGAATTTACCCTGTCTTTACACATAAGTCTTTCAAGGGTTTGTGGTGCTCCTTTTGATCTGGTTTGGAACATGCAGTTCAGTGGTCCTAAAACATTTTAGCTGCAGAAATAGTTTATAAACTAGTTTTGGCCACTTTAACAGTGGCTTTGCAACTATAAATGGAAAATCATTCAATGGTAGGATGCCAGTTTGATTTAGAATTCATTTTCCTGTGCAGCAGTCCCTGAGCAGGAGTGAGTTTGTCAGGCACAGAAATACGGAAGATCCATGGGAGTTTCTGCTTGCAGAACAGTACTACCTTCAGGCTGCCTTTTAATATCTGTATGGAACTCAGCTCAAAGTTTGCTGTGGCACATCATAAGGTACTGCACCAGTGACATTAACAGGTTCTAATATATACTTACAGCCATTGTAGGTCTTCTGGATGGGACTACCAAAATGCATCTGTTCTCATAATGTGACCATAAGGAATGCTGCTAAGAATGCTCTGGCTGTAAATGTCCATTAAACTTAAGAGAATATTGGTATTTCTAGGTCACTCAACCTCCTTATATGTCAGAGCTTCTAGCTCCCTTAATGACTCTTTGCTTGATTCTCTTCAGTCTCTCTGTTATTTGGCAAGAGAACAAACTGAACACAGTACTCTAGATGTGGCTTCATCTGTGCTGAAGAGAGGGCAATAATCATGTCTCTTGACCTGCCGGCTGTGGCACTCCAAGATATGGTCAGTGTTCATTACTGCAGGCTCACACTGCTGACTTTGTTGGTTTGTGGTCCACTGGGTCTTCTCCTGTGGAACCGTTAGTTCCAGCCTGCTCTTCTCCCTAAGTATGTTCTGTCCCAGATGTGGGACCTTTGCATTCTCAGTTTTGGAAGTCCAATGCAGATGTATTTGTTATACATTTATGCAGCTAGTTGAGGTCTGAATAGCAGCTATACCCTCCAGTATACCATCAGCCTCCTTGATTTGGTGTCCCCTTGTATTTCCAAAGGTCATGGATGAAAAAGTTAAATAATATCAGCCATTTTATTGATCCCAAGAAATATCCATTGGAATCACCTGCTAACTGGACTTGAAACAGTTATTATGGGCCCTTTGAGGCCCATGACCTGGCCCGTTTTTAGTGGACCTTGTAGTGTGCCTATATCTTCCCAATTTGGCTGCAGATGCTGAAAAACTCTCAAAGTTCTGGCTGAAGACAAGGGGAGCAACACCTTGTCTTATGTCACCCAGAGAAGCCTGTAATGTAGTTGTAGAAGATAGTCAGTGTGACTAAACATAGTTTGTCTTTGGGAAATTCAAGATGGCTGTTCCTTTGGACAGTCTCTGAAAGCTTAATATCTTTTTTTTGTTGTGGTACCCAAAACTGCCTCCAAGACTCAAGGTGAGGCCTCCTCAGTGCAGAGCAGAGTGGGACAATCCCCTCCCTCGACCAGCCAATGATGGGGTGCATGATGCACCCCAGGACATGGTTGGCCCTCTTGGCTGCCAGGGCACTGCTGACTCATATTCAACAGAAAGATGTTGGCAACTTCATCAATAACACATTGTACATTTCCACATATGGCACATTCTTTCCCCTTTATAAATCAATAGAGTGTATTCAGTCAAAGTTGACTCCTACCACAAGCATTAGTGAGACCAGTATTGAGGTACCATTAAAAGAAGGTTGAAAAACTGGAAAGGCTTTCAAAGAGAATACAAAGTTTAGGACTGGTATCTTAAAACATGAAGCTCTACTAGCTCAATCTACTTTGTTTATTTGATAGAAGGTTAAGAGTTAACCTCTTACCATAACAGTCTAGAAGTATCTACAGTTTATTTTTTTTTTCCCACCTGGTATTTGCTAGCTCTTTAAGTCTCACACAGGAAGAGTTTCCCAGGCTGGGAACTGCAAGAAAACAACAAACTTCAGAAGTAAAGTACTGGCAGATAGTGGAGCCTCACTGTGGATGTAGTTCTCTGGTAATTGAAGATCTGTTATTGAAGCTGGATTTAAAATAATGAAAGAAGATATGCCCATGTGTAAAAAGAGCTTACAGATTTGATACACAACTTGCATTAGATGCCATGAGATTGTGTCAAGTGAAGTCAGACTGCCAGGTCTCTGGAGCATTAATATTTATGATTCAAAAAGCATGGCTCTGCACAGAACTGAGTTATCAGGACCTCATCTTCCACTGTTACGCAGGTGGCATTTTGTATTCAGTAGAGAGATTGCACACTTTCAGTAGCTGTTTTCCCTATTTCAAAAACTGTATTGAAGAACTAAAGTGGGATCAAGGAAAGGTAATGAGAATGACTGAAGATATGAGAAAACCTCTTTTGAAAGATTAGGCCTATTTTTCACTTTAGAGGGAAGATCAAGAAAGGGGATACAGTAAAATAATGGTCTAGGTACCACAGATCAGATGACTCTGTTCTCTCTCATTTAACATGAGCTGAGGAACATCAAGGAGAATTAAAAGGTAACTTTCAAAACTGAAAAAAAAACCAAACCCAACCTGTAATTACCTCTACATATAAAACTTGTAATTAGACTATGGAACTCACTGCCAAGTCACAAAGGCCAAGAATGTAACAAGATTAAAAAGAGTATTGTATTTTTAGTGATAACAAGTATATTCAGAGTTATAATTGGAGGATAAAAATAGTAGAAGGGCTATTAAGTATCAAATTTCAACGTGGAAACCAACTTTATGTCTTGTAGAATGAGTTGATACTGTCATCAGCAAATTAATGAATAAAGACTGTAAGTAAGGAATGATTCATATGGTCTACCTCTGCCTGCTCTGGAGTCTTTATATAGTGAACCAAAGTGGTAGAGTAGTTTGTGTAACAAGGCAATTCTTAATAAACTCCTGTATTTGCTCCTGTAATTCAGTTTGTGCCAATTATATTTAAACTGCTGCAGTGATATGAAAAATTGATCTCGGTGTTCTGGTCAATGGGATAGTGAAAATGAGTGTTTTTTAACCTATAATCTATGTATTGATGGAAATAGTAAGACATCATAAAGTGTTCAAATGAATTTTGTGTTTGCCCACATGCACCAAATAAAATCAAGGAAGGAAATAGAGAAGTAATAGCAAAAAAACCAAGGTTTACTTCTAGTTGTTGTTTTGTAAAATTATCAAGTTGTGAAAGTAGGTGAATACATAATCTTTCCATCAAAATTAAAGAAACACTGGAACAGATGATCTCAAGATTTTGTGTAGAAATTTAGGGGGACATTTATTGTATCATTGCTGTATGGGATGAAGGAAAAAAAAACATTGTTTTTGTGACTGTGTTTGAGTTTTATAGAAATGTTAGAGTATAGATGAAACTGGATTCTGTTCAACCTTCCCTTTTCAAAATTCTTGTATGAAAATTTTGAAATGTGAGGATATGAAAGCCTTATCTGAATTGTCACCACTGCAGTTACAAGATTTAGATCATTCCATTGTATCTGTGACCTGACCCAAAAGGCTGTACTCCCACTAAAATAATTCAGCAATTTGTTAATAATAAATTCATTACAACAGGCAGTGCCAATATGAATGTGTCTTTCTGTATTTGAGAATGGATAGAAAAATTTAATTGGTTTTCAAAAATTATAGTGATAATAAGTAATAAAATTGCTGGAGACTTGCAAAAAGAGACAATATACAGAGCTGTCAGCTCTTCACTTGATCTTTCTTGAATCTTGACACGAAATTTGAACTCAAACATAATACCAACATTGTAAACCAAAATATTATGTTTATGTGGTCCTATGCTAGTAATTTCTACTCAATATATAGATACATTTCTAATTTTAAAAGCAAGAGGAATAATTTAAAGGAGACTGAAAGGACAGTTGGTGGGCGAGTTAAATGAAGAACTGTTATAATAATGTGGTAGTTGTAATATGAACATAATGGAATAAGTTCGCATTTCAAATGCAATAGGTGAATGCACTTTGGCACAACAGTTTACATTTTCAACCAGTTTTATGACTATGTAAGTTCCTAATTAAGGCTTGATGAGCCAAAATTCAGCAGTATAAACATTCAGACCTTTCCTACTATCTGAGCATCACAACCTGTGTGCTTCCACTTCCACTTTCTCCACTTCAGCTTCTTAACCACTGTGTAATGAGAAAAATACAATGGAGTTACTGTAATTGCAGGAATAAGATCTGTCCTTCGAACCATATACGGGAGGGAACCACCAGATTACTTTGTATGGGTGTGCCCCAGCTCTCTGATTGACAAACTACTGGTGTTCCTGGTCTTTGCTAATCTAAAAGGTTATAATTATTAACCAGCAAAAACTCCACTCCTGCCTGTGCATCCCATGTATAGTCCTCTGCAGAACTGCCACAGTCAGGGCTACTGTTGTTAGTATTAGACACAGAACAGCACCATTAGCAAGCTGAGCTGATGTCTTTGTACAGAGGATCCGCAATACTGTGCTAGTGTGTGTAATTGAATACAGACGTTCACGTGGAGGAGGTTATGTATTGAGTAAATTTTTCTGTAAGTATTGCCAGAATAGGCTGCCTTTTCTATTTTTTGAAGTTAGATTAAGTCTATGAGAAGAACAGTTCCATTTAGCATATACAAAAAGTTGGTACCTAATTTGTTAATGTACTATTAAAATAATAGTAACAAAAGAAGGGAAGGAATGCGTATCCTTAAATTATCTTTGATCAAGGCTCAGCTGAATGCACTCCAATATTTGTATTATAATCAAAAACATAGTGACTGTCCTTGCTCAGTGTTTTATTCATAGATAACTAAAGTATGTACTGTAAACCATATGACTGTACGACCAAAGGACACCTTCTGTGTGTGTTTTATCAGTAGTAGTATACTAACTTTATGATAATAATACTTCATTTTCTGTTGTGTTTCCATGGACTTCATAAAGAATATCATAGTCTATGTTAATCAGTGTCTTATAATTTTTAAAATTGTTTTCTAAATGTGAAAATCTAGCAACAAATATGCTACCATGCTATTACACTTTCTGAAAGGATGATTTCACTCATATTTCAAGCTGGTAAGTCTCTTATGCCAATCTAGAATGTGTCTTCAGAAAAACAAGAAAAGATAACACAATTTGGCAGCAAAAGCTGAGACATAGAAGACAATAAGTCCACCCTGGTTGAAGAAGAGCATGTATACTTTAATTTTTTGACAGTTGCTTTTGACCAACTCTCAGTACTGCTGTGGACATTCATCAAGAAGAAGCGTATGTCTAAAAAAAGGCACCTAATGGAGTTTGGCAGTGAGCAACAACAAACATCCACTTGTGAATGTAACTTTGTTTGGTGATGAAATTACTAAAATACCCCAGTGATTAAGGCCATCTAAAAGAAGGAAAGATCTATTTTCTAGCCTCTTGGCACTCAGAAGAGCACAGCTATAGCTTCTGAGGAAGGTCTTCTACCAGGCTAGTGGTACTCTGGCTGTAGCACCCTCTGAAACGAAGGATGTGTAGTTTTGAGCACAAGACATGGACACCATTGTGGAGTCCACTAATAACTTTTATTTATCTCAGGTATGTTCAACAGTAAAATGATTCTTGAGGGTAGGCAATGTTGATTATTCTTGAGCCTTGAGTATTTAAATTTCGAATGAACTCACAATTGAGGCGTTCTGACTATGTCCTTCCTGGTTAGGGTAATCCTTGATGGAGGAATACTGGACTCTAAATCCTGGTACAGAGGTGTTATTTCTGTATTTGTTGCATAAAAGGACACTTATACTAAGATGTAAAATGCATATGTCACGTGAAGTGAAAAGGAACCAAGTTACCTGCATTTAAGACAGATGTAGATAAAAAAGGATATTGAAGAAGCTGGTAGCAGTGTTGAACATGCTGCTAAAAATGTCTTTTAGCTAGTACTGAAGTAGAAGGTATAGATAATTAGTAGGTTGATGGAGCTGGTAACTGTAAAAGATTGAATGACTTGACTGCAAGAAAGTGAGTAGAAAAGCCAAAGGTGTATCCAGCACTTTTTAGGCTAGGAAATGGTGACTAGGACTTTTTTTCTGGATGACACTCAAGAAGGAAACTGATGACAAGCACTACTCTCTCTCTTCCACAAATAACAGGAGCAGCTAACAGTGTCCTGCTTCTGAAGACTTTGATTGCCATAGTAAGTCAGACAATCTTTAGTACTCTGGATTTTTTTTTTAAATACATGTGAGAAAGCCTGTGCAGACAGTTCTAAGGTCAGAGACAAAGGTATCTAGCACTTTCTGTTAAGAACTGTGGCTTCAATTACTATGTAGAGTTTAGGTTACCTCCTCTTATGGAGAACCTCTGTGTCTTTCGCCCTTGTTATTCTTGCTTCACTCAGAAGTGCTAAGTTTAGTTAGGTGGGCTAGCAATGAACTACATAATTTTGAGTCAATTTTCCAGGATAAATGCAGTCATCTTGCTGAAACACTTCAGTGAGATATCAACCATGGTCCCAGAGAGGCAACCAACAGGAATGCACACATTTGTATAGTGCCCTTGCATAAATTTAGACCATATAAATACGAACTGAAAGAAGCTACCCAGAGAAGTGGTTGAGTCACCATCCCTGGAGGTTTTTAAAAGGTATGTAAATATGGCACTTAGGGACATGGTTTAATGGTGGACTTCGCAGTCCTCTGCAGTTTATGACTGGACTCAATGATCTTAAGGGTCTTTTCCAACCTAAATGATTCTATACTAGGAGCGGAAGTGTTATTTGATGGGATTAAATAATACACATTAGCAATTCCCCATTTAATTGATAGTCCTGTTGCAGCTGTACCATTAATTTCCCTTGCATCGTAATAGTTCTGCTTTGAAGCACTGGAAAAAAATATTCCAAAAGGCAAAACAAAAGGCAATCTGGAGTCTTCAAAATGTGTTGAAATTCTCAAGGATCCAGATGACTCATTATTTTTGGGAGAAAGTAACTCAGGCCTGTTTGTCTTTTTGTGATAATTTTTACTTGCTTCTCTTCAACATCATCCTTAGCTAATATTGGAAAAGGAAATATATATCACCATTATTTTATGGTGCAAAGGCCCACTGAGCTTTGTTCCAGATACAGAACAGAAACATGCTGAACACCTCTGCCTTTTCCCACATCATTAACAATTTTGTCATCTTCCTTTTCTGATGTAATTTATATTCATGCTACTTTTGTAACAACATTCACAGGAGCTAGGATTTCTTTTACTCCCAAATTTTATTAAAAATCAATTCTTGTCCTTACTGAATGCAGATTTTTTTTTGCCTATAGTTTTAATTTCCCTTGTTACCTGGTTTTCTTAACATAATGTTTTACATTTTTTGATTCCATATTTAATTACTGTTCTTTGCCATCTGTGTGCAGGGAAATTGGGTTTATCTGTATTACTGATACTTAAAAAAAAGAAAAATGTGAGAAACTTAATAATAATTTCCTACATTTTGAAAATGTGTGAAATACACTGGGTTGAAGGTAGTGTCTCTGAAGTTTAAATGTAAATCTTCATAATTACAAATCTGTCGTGTAGTCAAAAAGAAGAGAATGAGTCAATGCTGAGTTGCTTGCTATACAATTACTTTTCATACAATTTCCTAGAAGATTAAATTTCCAATGAAATAGAAGATTTAAATTCACAATATGAGTGTTGAAGTCCGTATTTAGGTGTACAATAAGTATGTGTCTGAGAATACTTACAGACTTGCGGCACCAGATTAAAATGTTATATTTATTACTTTGTTCAGTTTTGTGCCTTGCCCCTGAGAAAGCCACTGCTACCCTTGGGACAAAAGTGGCAAATGCCCTTGTTGGTCTGATCATTAAGATAAAGCATCTTAAGGCTGAATCCTTTGAGCTGAGATCTTTCCTAAGAATAACAAGTCTTGTGTTATAAAAAAATATAATCTAGTTATGGTTTATTTAAATTCTGTGCAAGTAAAAAGCAGCAAATTATCATGATATCAATTCTGCCTGACCACCTCTAATTCCCAAGAGTAGCTTTTATGTCTGCTGACATTTATTGGTGTATTATTATTGACACTTTTGTGTTCCCACCTCACAAGGATTTCAGTCTCAGTTCTAATTTCTCAAGTAGTGGGTTTTCTCCACTGAATTAAAAAGGACTTCCATTGCTATCAGAGAGATTTGAATAAGACAATTGCAGACAAATCTGTGCAATTGTGGTCTTGTTGTCCCATTGGTTTTTTATGATTCTTATTTCATACTTAAGTTTGCTGGAGCAAAAGGGCCTGTTTTCTACCCCTTTTTTCACCTCAGGTCAAAGAGCTAATAGAACAAAGATTTATCAGTCTTGAGGGTCATATATCTGAAAAATAGACTTAAATGAGTACATCTTGTACTTAGTTTCATTTTTAATGTCGTGTCAAATTATATTTTATTGCTCACTTTTTTCTTTTTTTTTCTTTTTTTTTCTTTTTTTTCTTTTTTTTTCTTTTTTCTTTTTTTTCTTTTTTTTTCTTTTTTTTTTTTTTTTTTTTGCAGGTCCATGGTTACCCATATTGCTGAACTTTGCCCTTTGATAGGAAATAACAATCAACGTAAGGATTAAAGAACAAATGCGATTCATTGCTTGGTCTGGTTTCAGAGTTACATTGCAGATAACATTGTCATAACACATTGTGATCCACTGTATAACATGATACAAACAGGCATAATGTGCTTTAAGAGCATGATAAGGAATCATAGAATGCATCTGATTGAATGGAAAAGCTTTCCTCTTAGACTAGTTGTCACTGTAATGAGTCTTTTCTTAATGCCATAATCGTGTTAGTAACAATGAATGTCATACCAAGTCCAGGAGCAAACCAGCTTTCATAATGTACGAAGGAACAAGAAATGTATGAAGGAAAAAGAAATGTCTGATACACTTGTGTATTAAACTGTACCCCTAAATGTGCAGAAAAAGGCAAAATATTGCCTACTGCTTGCTTCATACAGAAGCAAGACAAGGCAAAAATCTGGCATTCTTACTGAATGCAGATTGCCTTTAGTATGTCCATACTCCAACGAGATGGGCATTATTATGGTAGAATATATTGAGAATCTACTACAGACTATACCTACTAATTCAGTAAATTGCAAATGTAAACTTATTAAATTGCCTATAATTCCGAAGGTTCCTGGTGTGTCTGCTCTTATACCAATGGTGAAAAGCTGCATCCACAGCTGCATCGGCAAATAGGGTACCTCTCCTCTAACCTCTGTATCTCAAGATATCTGAAGATGGAACAGTTTGATATTGTTCTCTCCTTGTTTTCCTGATGGCATCTATTCCTCGCAAAGATGTGAGTATGCACTGTCAAGAACATAAAAGGCTCTCCTAAAATACTTTTTACGGAAGGTATTGATGCCATCCACCAAAGTTTTTTGGCCTTGTAAGGATAAGTGGCTCTGGCAAAGCGGTAATCACATGAGATTGTCCCAAGGCTTCAAGTATTCATTGTGTCACAAAGTATTCCTTCTGGATTGTCAAATGTGGAGGAATTTTAAGGAATATGGATGAATTTTCTATGGAATCAGGAAGGTAGTGAACCCCATCCTTCACTGTGGAATTGCTTTAGTTCTCTTCTTCTCTGGGAGAACAATATGAACGCCTTGTTCAGATCCCACAAATTAGTAGGAGGAAACCTGTCCAAATGTCAAATTCCAAAACACTGCAATGTTCAGCTTCCGGGTTTTGTAATTGTGCAGAAGCCCAAGTTCTCTACTATGTAGATAGAATTAATAAACAGAAAATGGCAGAAAGAACCACTGAACATAAAAATCACATCTCCTCTTTTGCCTGTCACCTCAAAACTGGGGACTGAGGAACTGGGACAGACTATGTCTAGTAAACCACAATGAGTATTGTGCTAGCTATGACTAGCAGTCTAGGAGCAGAAATGTTTGACTTAATATGAGCTTGGTCAGAGAGGGAAATTTTCTCTAAGTGTCCTTTAATTATGCTCTCTCTTTTTTTTTTCAATACCTGCATCAGTGATCAAACTTGTACTAACTGACAATGCCTTAAGTAAAAATCTGAGTTGTACTGGTTTTTCTGTGACATTATGATTGCAGGTATGTTCTACAAATAGCTATTGCAACTGAAGGAAGATAACCTACTATGGCTTTCTAGGTGCATACTGTTACCTTCTGTTATACTTTATCTTATCCTGGACTTCAGCTGGAAATTTCCATCTTCTCTTTATATAGTTCCTTCTGACAAAATCAGATAAGTTATTTCAAATAATTTATTTAACAATGTGAAGGCTGATGTTGCTTGAAGAAAGCTGGGAAGGACTTTTCCCAGTTTAGAGCAGAAGAACTGGTAAAGGAGTGTTGTCATGGAAAAGCCTTTACGCTGTTCTGCTAGTGACACCCACATTTCATAAAGCAAATGAATTTTCTCTTTGCCAACAGGGCACTGACTGTCCATTGCTACAGCATGCCATTTTGCAAAACTGTAGGTGTAGCAATCTCCAATGGCAGTGTGATGATGGAAATCTGGGAACCATTGCACCGTTGGCTGCCACGGGGTATATCTGTTCTCCTTCCTGGCTCTGTAATGCTGTGGATTGATAGCACCAGTCATGCCTGCCTACGCTGGTTGAAGAACTTACTGCTTCTCTTCCGAATGAAACTAGACAGTAGATCTGTGAGTATTCCCTAGCATACTTCAGGCAAAAATGTTAGCAAGACCTGCTATTTAAATCCTTTAAGGCAACTTACTTATCTTGACCGAAGTGGATTAGGGACTCCTTTCAGGCATGTATCTGGAAGTGGCAGCCTGTAGCTCTGCACAACTACACTACAGAGTTCGGACTGCTATATCGTCTGTGGCTAGATTGCATCCTGTACCTGAAATAAACTTACTTAGAGCAACTTTTAATATTTTGATTAATTTATAGATACATTTTCTTTCCTCTTTTCAAGTTGTGCTTCATTTACTAGCATGTTCTCTGAGTCATATTTCATTCTTTGTCTCTCTAGGCTTCTTTAGCCTCTTTGGAGATAGAAGACATGATCATATCTCTGAATCACAGATTACTGGAGGCTGTGAGAATGTACAGAACTTATATATGCTATGCTTGCCCTGTTTGTGTGCTCTCCCCTAGGCACCTGCTAATCATCACTGTTGGGAATTGAATACTTGGCTAAAGAGATCTTTGGTTTTACCTGTTATGGCTGTTATAATTTATTTCTATATGGCTCCAGGAAGATAGCAGCTACTCTCTGACTTTGCAACTTGTCATTCAGTAGGGACATACTTTTCGGTTTTCTGGCCATATGCTGTCAAGAAGAGGGAGAAGTTGAAGAAAACTGTAAAAGTGTGAAGAAAAGTATTTGGCCTTTCCACTTATAGAGGATACATAAGCATGCAAGAAAGAAAGGAAAGACAATGAAGGCAGAGAATACAATGAAGAGGTAGGGTAGATGCTCTTCATTGATAAAGATCAAAGGAACAAAGAATCTACTAGTAAGGCAAGGCACAAACTGAGGAAGACACTATATCAAAGGGAAGCAGCCAGCACTGTAGCAAACTACAGTAAAAGCAATACAAAATGTTTACATAGGATTTTAAGAACAAATAGAGATGGTAAATTCTGAAACTTACTTTTGAAACTTTTAAATTTTTTAGAAAATAAAAGCATTAAAGAAATGCATTTTGTGAATATTGTCAGTTTTCATTTACAGGGCAGTGTTTTCAGTGATGCGTTAATTCAACTGTTCAAAGTGCTTCAGTCATCGAATCATGGAACTTAGAATTGCAGTGTTTGTGTGTATATGTGTGTGCATGTGTGCCTTTGTGGTTTGGGTGAAACTGGTATTTTTTCATTTGAATCAGACAAAGGTGGGGCTGTTTTCTTTCAGGCATTTATTTATCATAGCTTACAGTTTGCGTTGTTGTTCAAATAGTATGTGACTCCACCCTCACCCATTATTACCCAGCAAGGATACAAGGTGGTTTTAGAGAGTTTCTGTGTTCATGCTATTGATTTCTGGTATCAAGTTGCTTTCTAAACCTTTAGGAGCAAGACTTTGGAGGGTAAATTGTAAGTATTGTATCTTGACTGCAAAAATCTGTCTCTTTGGAAGGAAATGTGATGTTGAAAGAAAATTCTTATTCTATTCCTTTTTTAATTGGAAATAAATTGTCCCTTTTGCTCCATTCCAACCTGTGTTGTCGGCCTGTGTGTATCCAGAATTGCATCTGCTGTGTTTAAGAATGTGCAGGTTTGATCTCCTGAAAGTATTTCAAAGGAATATGCTGACAGTAAGCATAAGCACACCTTCACCTCCCCCACAGACAAGCTACCAGAAGTGGTTGCTCATGCTGGAAGGAAATACTGCTTTATGCTAAGGGTGTCGCAAGTCACACCTCATGTCTCCAATGCAAATGTGGAGCTCCAGGAAGCAATCTGGTTCCTTCTATCCCAGTACTCCCTGCAGGGTGATGCAACTCTACTGTCTTTACTGTAGAATAGTAGCTGCAGACAGAGGTAAATTCATGAAAATTAGGGGTGAAAAGGAAAATCAACCCTGTTAACTGCTTCTGTGTATGAAACTGGGTCATGAGCCTATACAAATTTGTTTTGCTTGGACCTCTTATTATAGCATTTCTAGATTTCCTCAAGTCCCAAAATAGCAGGGAAGAGAGAGAGTGGGGTGGATGAAAATGAAGGTAAATTGTCAGTTTCCTTGGGAAACCTGTCAGTATGTTTTCTGCTACTGAAATATATTTCTTACCTTTTTGGAGAACAAAGTTCCATGTTTCAGTGGTGGCTGCTGAAAATTAATTTATTGCAGGATTTTGCTGTGTTCCAATGTAATACACAGAGAATGTCACCTGTCTCCTCAGTTATAAACTTTTCTATGTCTACTCAGTAGTCACCTCTTCTTTTTGCTAGATATAGTTTCACTCTCAGAACAAAGATTCCTCAAAGTCAATGTGTGTAGCACCCTAAGACAGAGCATCATATCCAAAAGCAGGAGGAACAACTGTGCAAGGGAGCGGATTCATCAGAGGTCAGGGAGGAACATTTCTTATAGATGACTAATGGTAAGGGATGGGCAAACCTTGTGTTGTTTTGAGGTTTTGTGAACCTTGTGAACTGTACTTTTGGTTTCACAGGGTTTGTGAACTGTCCCCTCTTCTACCTTGTCCTTCTCCCTTTGGTATTTTTCAGAATGGGGGTTTTGTTGAATTTTTTTTTTTTTTACTGTAAACAAGGGGTCCCTTTCTGTATGTATTAATGCTTGAAGAATCTTTCCACCTCAGCACATTCTCACCAAACTACTGGGTGTAGGAAGTTTCTGTCCTTATCATCTTCTCTTTTTCTCATTTTAATGATATTTTCTTCTCAGAATGCAATATGGAAAAGGGACCTTCTGCGTCAATATCAATAGAAACTACAGCTTATTCTTTTTCTAGGTCTATCTAGCTCCAGTTTTAACCAAGTTAAATTTCTTTCCTTTAGTCTTCATTTAATCTGAATTACCTGATATTGTATAATTCTATAGTAGATGCTTTAAAATTATGTTTGTGTTTGTCTCTGTTCCCCTTTTATTCACTCAAATGATCTTTAAAAGCACAAATCAGAACTAGAACCCTCCTGGTTTCATTAAGTTCTTGCATCAAGTGAAGTCCTTCAACTCCACAAAATTTAAGAGGATTTTAGAATAGAAAATCATATTTTTCCATAATTGTCATCTGGAAGAATGAAAGTCCTCAAACTGATTCTTAAAGAGATAGTTTTATCTCTTTATCTACCTCCTCATTTAAATCTCTGCTATACCATGCCTGTGTGCTGCATGTTTAAAGCGGGTTGATTTATTGTGTAAACTGCTGCCGCTTTGCATTTGGTGAATTGTCAGAAGAGAAATTTTCTCAGACTTTACATTGGGATGGGCCTGCAAGATGACCTGAAAGAAATAGTTGGCAATTTGGAAAGTTTGTCTAATTAATAGTGTTTTGAATATCTTTATCTTATAAATTGAATCAGGTTTTTTTCCCTATTTTTGGCATGGTAGTATGGTACATTTGGTAGATTATTGCTGCGTTGTAAATTTTACCATCAATGAATGCCAATTATGTTAATTAATTCTAGCTGGCCAATCAAAGAAGATTCAAAGCTATTTTCAGTTTGTAAAATATACTAATCGAGATCACTATACACAGTTTAATTGTGTTGATAAATACTCTAATGTTTCATTTCTAAACAGTTCATCTTTTAATGGAGAAGGAAGAGTGCGGAATTTAGTAATTTGCCAAAAATTAAGACATATTTTCTAATTACACGGATTATTCATTAGCACCAATGCTTACAAAAAATCCTCAAGGCACAAATATATATATAATTTTTTAAAAAGGAAGTAATGCTTTATCTAAAATAGAACTTAAAACAGAAAGCAAAACCAACTTTGATGAAAGCTTTGTGCATTTTAAGCTGACTCTAGGGTATACAACAAATAGATTTGGAGTGTTGCAAAACTCAAATGTTGAAGCAACAGAGAACAGTCTGACTAGTGCCGAGATATAGGAGAAGAATTGTCCAAAAGACCTTGGGGCAATTATAATGAACTAAATATGCAAACTATGCTGTGTGTGCAGCATTTCTGCACTGTTTACTACCTTTCCATAGAAGGATTTCTCCATGAAGAAAATTACTTTTGCAAGAATTGTAGATTAATAATGGAAACAGGCATCTGTCACTATATAACTGGAGAAAAATTGAAGGCCTTTAGTTGAATTCAGTTCTTCATGCAGGAATATCCTCTTCATTTGCATTACTGTACCAGAATTAATATTAGAGCCACTGACAGAGATATGATTTACTAAGAGTAAAAGGATAGATTGGCAGATTTATATTCCCTAAGCACTTTCCCACAACAACTCTTCTGATGACAAGCCAACCTAGCAAGTTTTGGCTTGCAGTTTCGGTGGTTTGCAAACTGTTTCATTTTGAAAGTATGGGAGTTACTCAACACCGGGGGCCAAATGATGATCTGAATTGTGCTGGAGTTAGACTCATTCTTCTCTGGTTGCTATTTTGAAACAACTGCTAATGTACACTGTTGTTCAGATCGTGATCCGGTCCCATTGCCTATAGGTCGTAGAAGGTGGTGGAAGAAAGAAAATGAGATTCACTTCATCCGTGGTAGATCTTTGAATGTGTCTGTCTTTTTTGCATTAAGTCTAGGGAAAGCCTAGGGCACATATTTTATACACCTACTGAACTGCCCTGTGAAGATGTGTATCTCTGCGCTGACTATAGGAGCAGTCTGGTTACCCAACTACCTTAGACCAACACCTCAACCTTTATACAGCTAGAATAAGGCAAAAGCAGTCCCACCCTAGGGAAATGGACTGGAAAGGGAGATTGTGTATTCTTCATCAATGCTTTTGAAAGAAAATGTTCCTTTACCTTATCAATGATTTTGTATTATCTGCCCTAAAGGGCAGAAAAATGTTAAAAGTTTGCTAAACCTCAGAAGTCATTGTAACATCATCCTGAAATAGGAAATTTTAAAGATTGGGGTTTTTTTTGAAAAGGAAGTCGAAGAATATGAAATCTATTGGAAGTACTGCCCTCTCCTTTTTGCTGATTCTTCCTAATCAAGAGCAGAAATTGAGTTGCCTCATGGAAACTGTTTAACTACTTTTAGGGGTACCAGAAAATGAGAACTTGTTTGTGTTGTTTTGTTTTGGGTGGTTTTGTTGTTGTTGTTGTGAGTTGTTTGGTTTTGTTTTTTGTTTGGTTTTTTTTTTTTTTCAGATGGTTGCAATGGATTGACTTTGTTTTCCTGGAAATGTGATTGAAAATAGTTATATAGCATTTCTGCTTGTCTCAGTGTCTATCATGGAATGACTTCATGCTGCAGTCATTCCTTCCGCAAGGCTCAAACAAAGCCTATTGGGTAAGTGAAGAAATAAAGAGCTACTGAAAGGAAAACTCCAAGAGCATGTCAAATGTAGGCTAGCCAAAGAAGATCTAAGGGAGGCTGGAATGTTTCTTGTATCAAAAAACTAATTACTGGTGGGTGGAAAAGGGAGAAGGATGGTCATGGCCCAAGGTAAAAGTAATAAATCAGTTTAGACTTTGAATCTGAAAGACTTTTTCGGAAAAGAAATGGTGCTCTGGGATAGTCTTCTGGGTGGCAAAAAAAAGAGCTACTATTAAGATGAGCTTGGCCACTTTAAGAAAAAGTTTATGTAATATTATATAACAAAAAACTGCCCTTGGTGATCCAAATATTGTCTTTTGATAATAGGTTTTGAAGGCTGTAGAACACAGAGCACTCCTGCATTCTCTGCTTCTAGTCAAAGCTATTACTAAGTATCAATGTATAACTTTGGATACTTTCCTTTTTGATGAAAAAAGCCCCTGAAAATATTGAAAAATGATCATAATCTCTTTGGAATTCTGTGAGTGAGAAAATGTTCTACAGTTTGATGGAGAAAATAAAAAAATTATGTTAAAGCCTTCTCTGGAGTAGGAAACTTTCTTACCTGTTTTTGGCAGTTGTTCAACTGGAGACGTAACACAGATGAGTGCACATAAAACTGGAATACCCCACTATTACACCCTCTAACTCAGATAATATTCCTATTTATATCTTGGGTTTTAAAACTGTTTTTTTAATATTCAGGTTATGATATTATTGTTTTGTACAAATAATGAATGTAGTCTAACTGGAAACTAATCTGCAGTTTAAAAGAATGACAGAATTTGGACTAGTACTAGACAGTTTAACTTCTAGCTATGCAGGAATATTTGTGTTCGTGTTCTGAAAGTCACATGTGTACATGGACACACTCTCTGGTATACGCTCTTAACCTATCAAAATACTATCAATTAAGATTAAGAGTCAGACTTCAATCTGCAGGTACAAGGGCACTTTCAGACTGTAGCCCGTCCTTAAATCACCCTGTTGTTAATTAGTGACTTTCTCTAAAACATACACATACCTTCAGATAAGTCAAAATAACGAACAGAGGTCTTGACAAAAGTCCTGTGTATTTGAAATTGTTTACAGATATGCATGTGTCTGTGGCATAGCATTATGCACGTACTTGGAAAGCAGACACTGCAATAACCACACTGAAAAGGATTGCTGGAGTCCTTTTGCCAGAGACTGGACTAGCAATGTCTAAGCTAACTTGACTGTATAGCAAAGTCAGTTCAGTTTTGGTTTCTTTTCTCTGTGCTACATGCTGTTGTAATCCATATGTGAAGATTAAAGGTTAGTGAAGTGTTACTTTAGTATTCCTGAGCATACTGAAGATTTCCTTTAAATGGGATAAACATGTCTACAGTGGTTGTTGTTCTGCTCAAAGCAGTATCTCAGTTGTGCACACCTTCTTCTCCTCATGTTTGTACCTTTCTTGGTTCAACCAGATGTTGTTGAATCCTGTTGTAATGGTTTAAATTGTTTTCCCCGGAGGTCTGTCTCACCTCTCTGCCAAAGACTGTCGTGTTCAAAAAAATCAATAGAAAAGAGTGTTTGCCTGCTCCAAGACACTATCCCATAGTTTTGGTAAAACCTATGGTTGTAGATGCTTAAAACAGGAAGCTTGACTTTTTTTTGTTTGTTTGTTTTCTGGATTTATTCAGTGACTTTTATTTATTTCTTCTTCTAAGTCTTTTCCAAAGACAGCAATCTCCCAGAAGGTGATAGGATAGGCAGTTTGGAGAGTAATGCTGAAATAATTAAAACAAGATCTAACATGATTTTTTCTGTTAAAGACTTTAATAAAAAGTATTTTATGTCTACTCTTTAATTATTTTATTAGTCTTTTATCTATGTAAAATAAACACGTACCAAAGAATGGGGCTTAATAGTGTATCAATCTCTATGCCTGTGTTCTCCAGCAGAGTTTTAATATGATTTTTATTGTTAGAAAAATTAAGAGTATTGTTAGACAAATTTTAAAAGAGAAATGAGAAAGAGGTTTTAAAGGGCTGTATTGGCACGTCTAGCCACTTCACATTAGAGTTTTCACTACTGTATTCTGTAATCAGTCTCCAAGATTAAACATTGGTAACAGAAAGAATGATCTGGAGCTCAGAATTATGAACAAGCTCTGTGAGTGATCTGGAGCTGAGAATTCTGAGCAGAATTCTGAACAAATGAAGTAGGATTTTCTTCTTAACCCTGAAGTTAAATGTTTCCCATTTTAATCAACCTTTTTCTTGTAATGTAAGAAGATGGCTTAAATCAAACAAAATCGCCTCTGGAATATTCAGTGCTTGAGCATTTTCTTAATTAGAGTGCTGTATTTCAGCGACAGCCCAGGAACCTTGTCAGGGTCGCCTGCTGGGATGTGCATGAGGTGCATGTGATTTACAATAATCTCTTAGCAACAATATTTCCATGAATTGATAAATAGCTACATATTTTTTTTCTGTTTAAAAATTATGTCCTTGGATAGTGCTCTGTAGGAAATGTCACAGAAAGAAGCAGAACAGTCTTGAAAAATGTAATATGATTGTAAACCAAATAATTTTTTCAGTCTCAGACTGAGGTAAGCTGTAATAGGTATTAAACCCTTTGTGAACACCACATGTTGCAGCACTCAGTTAATATTGTTGCTATGTCAATATGACACATTTGCAGTAGAGTCTGTGGCAGTATAAAACAGGGTCTACCTGGTGTCTGTAGTCTGTAGGATCTACCTGGTGTAAAATTCCCATAGCTAGAACACCATTAAATAAAGTGATGCAAATTAATACAGCCTCTGATCTACATCTTTGATGGTGTCAAAAAAAGTAGATGCAACAAAAGTTGCTCTTATCTAAGTTGCTCTAATCTAAGCGTTAGATTACTCTTCCTGTGGCCAACTCTAATTGCTCAACAGACCTGAAACCTCAAAAATTCTAGAAAAATGTAAGTTGAGTGTGGGTAATTTCAGAGACAACTGAGCATCAGTTACAAGCTGACAGTCCCTCTTGCCCAAATCCATCCCTGATACATAGATGTTGTCAGCAAGATGAGCTGCTTCCTCTGCCCAAGATACTGTTCGTTTGTCACTGAGATCTTCTGAAAAGTGCAAAGAGAAGTTTTGAACTTTTGGGAAACCCATAGCTATTTTTTTAAAGTTGTTGGCAAATACGTGTCAAAATCATCCTAGGTCTTAATGCCACTAAACGTAGGAGTTTAATGTTTTGGTTTTAACAGCGCAAAAAGGAGAACGTTAATCCTAGGAGACTAAGGTATATAGAAAATCACACACCAAGTGACCTTAAAAATGCAGTTGTCTTGATACCCCTTGGGGCCACCTTATGGGTCTTCATTTCTAATAGCAGAATGAGTCAATACATGGTGTGAAGAAAGAGCCTTTCCAGTTTTCAGCTGTCGCCTTTGCCAAATGAAACAAAATTCATTCCCTAATCTGAAAACAAGAAATAGAGACAAAAGGTAAGAAGAAAGTGGATTCCCTGAGATCAACAGTTTGAATCCAATGACAGAGACTGAACAGGGAACCCAAATCTCTTGACTGACGGTTATTCTGTGCATGATGCTGCCTGACCTCACCCTTTGTTCTGTTTGTTTTCGAACATCACTCTTTCGTCCTTGCCATGTAACAGGTTGTAAGAGATACTTGCTTTTGTATCGGTGATGGGGAAAACATAAAGGAGCAGTACCGAGTCAGTTGGTCTGTTTATAAAATGTCAGAGCACAACACCAGGAGAGGTAGTATGTATTGCAGGTGCACAATTTAAAAAAGATTAAACAGTGACCTACCAGATATTTATCTGAGACCTCCAGGGTAGTAATCTACCACTTGTGAAAATTCTTCTGCATCCTAAATCCATTTTATGTAGACAAACTATCCACATGTCCCTGAGCTTGTGGATAGTACTCTTGGATACGCTGACAATGATTGTTGAAGTCAGAAATGATCAACATATCCAGTATGATGCTCAGAGCAGCAGCAGCTGTTTCTGGCTTTCAAAATGTTTCCTGAGCAGGAAAAATGGACTGTGGGTTGATTTTTTGGTTTTTTCTCTTTTTTCCCATTCTGTAGCAGAAATTGAGGGGTTTTCTCTTTAGATATTTATTGCTTCATATTTCAGTGAACTTGACTACCTTAGAACAATACTTTACCATATACAATCCCAGGGCTATTGGTTACCCACACAGGGACCTTGGTTGATCCAGAGGCACCAGGAAGACATGATAAACTGTCATCTTCAGCCTGTGATACAGTCAAGCCTTGGGATTCCCAGAGCCTGGCTCATTATCACAATGAGTCTCTTTTGCAGTACAAACCTTTCCTCTAATGGCATGCAAGCTGAGACAATAAGACAGAATTCCTCTCAGAATTATCCAAAATCTCCAGTACAATCTAAACAAGGTACTTTCCAATATACAGATAACACCCAGTGTGCAGAAGTGGAAAGCATGACTCATTCCACTGTATATCCATAGTGTGGAAGATTCATGAAAGGACCACAGTACCACGTGTGTACTTTGCTGCATTTCCCATATGCTGTCCTGTCTGAATTAGGTAGAAACTTGATACCTGAAATATTCTACTTGATATTGAAATCATGATATCCTTCTATGGAAGTATTTATGGAAGCATGAGTATAGTAGGACTGTGAAGATACTTTACATAGGCTGCCATTGCCCTCACTTAGGGTTTGTGGAACTAAGAAGAGCTTTTAACCTGGCTTCATAAGGCTCAGGACATGATGGCACTAAGAAGTTGGCATATGGTTCAAAAATTATTTCCATAGCTTTTGCAGAAACCCTCATATACCTCTGTAGGACTTCAGACTAATTAATGCTGTCTTTTTTTAAATGTGTTACTGAAAACTTGTAACAAATTAGCTGTTAGTTTCCAAATTCCAACTGAGCATAAGGACTTCCCTGGTACTGTTCAGTTGATGGCATTTTTGCGGAATGCAGAATCCACATTTGATTATCCTCTGCTAGGGATGAAGAGTAACTCCACCAATAACTATGTAAGCAAAAAGAGAAATGAGGCATAATACATGAAGACAATTAAAATTTAAAAATTGATAATAATTCTTTCTCTTTCTTTCTTTCTTTCTTTCTTTCTCTCTTCTTTTCTTCTTTTTCTTCTGGGCAGAGTCGTATGAAAATACTATTTCTATAAGGAAAGTTGTTTGCCCCAGGATTTCTTATTTGTGTTAAGGTATACTAATGCTACATAAGTCATTATTTCAGTTTTTCTATTCATAAAAATCCCAAGAGATTTGAGTAAAATCTCAGACCTGTCCATTAAACATGAGGAAACATATGGTTACAGAAATGTAGTTGCATCTTGATAAGTTTATTTTTTAAACATACTGAAAATAAAATGTTTCTATTGGATGTATTCCTATATTTTTACATATATACTTTTACCTAGCTTAAAGTGCTTATACAGTAGAATCTTTCTGCTATAATGTCGTGAATTTTGTGAACAAAGTTGACAGTCAAGAAAATTACTATATAATGACTAAGTAGCTTCTGTCCATCCTGATTTATTTCTGAAACATGGTAAAAACATTACAGATGCATATTACGTTGTACAGAGAGCATACATATGCATTAAAGACATACATTTTACATTTTAGTGATGTAATTGTGAAATATGTTCTTTTTACATTCCTAATTATGGAGCAGAACAGATGGCAAAGACTTAGTTCAAAGTAATATATATCCATTAAAATAAACGATGTTGCCAACCATTCATCAGTGATAGAAGAGTTTACTACTTCCTTGGAATATAATTAGGCACTAGTCTGGGCTGCAAAAAATGTAATTATTTCAAAGTTTATTTTCTGTAGTCATTTACAGTCAAGATTAGTTAGAAAACTCTTTGAAAGCTTGCGTTATGAGGTGCAATGCATTTAACATGGGTTTGTCATTTGACGGCATGCAGTGTTTTGCAGGGAATGTAACTCTGAGCAAGGACTATGAGTGACATTTGTTTTGGCTCTGTGTGTGACTCATGTTTACACCATTGTAAGTAATTGAAAACTAAGCTCTTCCTTCTAGTAACAGGTTGCAGGAAGGATATGTACTGTGAGGAGCTTTCAGAAGACTGAACAGACTAGTTCCAAAGCAGTCCTGGGAAGGATCTCTGCTGTACCTTTTGGAAGGGCAGAATTTGCAGTACTGGCAGGCTAGCACATTTTGATAAGTGCTGTGGAGTGATATGCTGAGCTACAAGTCTTCCAAATCAGTTTACGTAATATTGCTGACTCTGATCAACATTTACCGTCCCTAGGCAAAGTGCCTTGCAGCTGTGATGTTGCTATTTCAGACAGTAACACGCAGTTCAGGTGGCATGCTGAGCAGGAATGCCAGCGTCCTTCTCTCTGGAGGCATAATGGAGGGTAGTAGGTGCCTCTGAAAAGTGATCCAGAAGCACTGGGAAAAGTACCAGTCACTTTAAACTAACTCCATAAGCAACTATGTTTTGGCAGTTCAGTAAAGACAGAAAAGAAATTTCATTCCTTAATTTCTTAGCAATAGATGCTGCAGCAGATGTTTAAATTTAATTGGAGTGCCATACACCTCAATGTTTTCTTAAAGTGCAGAATATCAAGAGCTTACCTGGCTCTTCCATGGAGGCAAAAGGCTAGAGGAAGCCCCTAGCTCTGAGGCTACAGCCACACTAGTAAATGAAACAGTCTCAGGGAATTTTCCCAGGCTCTAGAACTCAAATTTTCTACATAATTAAATTGCTAGTACAGTCCCCAGCGTGGTTTTTGGCTTGAGCTAAATAGTATTTCCCTAAGCAATTCCTGGGCACAGGACAGAAATGTTCATGGGTCAATCAGACTGTTGGCAGCTGGCAGTTTTCATGCAGCCATCTTCTCATGGGGGCTGGGAGAGCTTCTTGACCTCTTGGCCAGGATCTGCCAGCTGCTTTCAGTGCCAGAGAAAGGTTTCTGTATATTTACTTTCCTTGTACAGACAGCTAAGTTAGATTAGTTAGCCTTAGTTAGCAAGTTGCAGATAACAATTAAAAAAAAAAAAATTTGAACCTTAGATAAGTCAGAGGAGAATTTGTTGATGTTTGTAATAGGTGGTGATCTATGAGAGCTTCTGTCAGAAGTTCCATCCAGGAGCAGCACAGCAACATACCTCATTCCACTGTCTCCAAATTCACACAATACTCAGCCTGTACATGTTCATGGTGAAACTGCCAGTGGGCCTAGTGCCTCAAGCACAGGTTGTAGTTTGCATTCAGACCCTGTATATTTGATATAAACAGTCTTTACTTAAACACAAGTCTGAAATAATCTGTAGATGACAATTATTTTTTCCAAGCTGGCTACCCATATGCATGGCTGGAACTAATCAACAGACTTGAATGCGAGACTGTCTATGACATGATTATAAACAAATCCTTCTGCATTTAAAACACAACCTGAGTATAAATATAGTTTTCTGTACTCTGGCAATGAATTAGACACTGTACAATACTAACTCCCTGAACTTTGCATAATTATTGCTTTGTAGAACGATTGCTAGGATATCTTTTGGGTTATGGGATTCTTTTCACCCTGTGGTGATACTTGCTCTTCCTTAATAATATGAGCACCTTGTCTTTGCAAAAAGATGATTGCAGGAATTACAAATCTTCTAAGTGGAACTAGCTACTGAAATGAATCAAAGCCCTTTCTGCTACTGCAGTGCTAGTGTAAGTCCTCCACTGACTGTAATTGAGGGAGTTTTGCCATTAATTTCAGTGCTTGAAGAGTCAGACCTTAAGTAAAAAACAATAATAATATCCATAGGTTTTATTTGTCAATTTCTATTAATTATAAACAAGAGGGGTAATAGATGTGAATAAAGTCAATGGGTTTAATGTGAGAGATAGTCATTACTGAGACATCTATTCTTATTGCACAGAAGCCCATGGAATATTCTGAAAGGGTTCCCACAACTTTTAGAGTTTATTGTTCTTAACAGGTGATGCAATGCAATCTGATGCGATATGAAATGCTGTAATACAATGCAGCACAATACAATACAAAACTCAGGCCACATAAGTTTCTATCTGATCACTCTGCTGTTATTACTGAATTGGTGGGAGTGTTTTCTGTACCATCTTGGGCTTTTCTCTTGATTCAAATCACCCTGAGAATTGCTTAAAAAACCTAACAGAAAAGATTTTCCTAACACAGGAAATTTGATTCCACTAGAATAGCATAAGTGTCCCAGATCTGCAAAACTGAGTTCAATAGCCCTTAGAAAACCTCTTCCCATTCTTAGTCTCTATAGACATCTAGAGAAGAGTCTGACTTTTCTGTAGGCTGATGATCCTTGTTCTGTAGGCATCTAATTGAGTTATATATAATTTCTTGTAAGAGACATATATAATTTTTTTATCCTACCATCCAGGTTTGGAGCAGAAAACTTAATATGCCTTTCAGCAAAACTGCCTGGGTTTTGTACATTACATCTTTCTGGATAGTTTGGCATTGGGGAAGTCTTGACAGATTGGTACAGTGAGGAGCTTGTGTGGACTGAGAGCTGCAGTTGGAGTAAAAAGGGCCCATTCCCACAAAGAAATAAGCGCTATTCCCATGAAAATTACTGTGGGAATAAAAAGTCCCAAGGAGGTTTTAACAAGACTACTGTAATGACAGAGTCCTGCTTTGACTCCCTTTCTATTTTTGTTCAGTGAGGATGACAGAACAAAATCAATTATGGATCGTGCACCCACGTGACACGGTATATCCAGAAACTCTCTTTACCTGGTCTAACACTTGGTGTATATATATGTATCTATGTCACATACCCCACAGCCACTGATTATGCTTCACCTCTGGAACAGTTACTGGTTTTGATTAGATTCATCTGTTCATTTCTTCTTTTCCTTTAGTACTTTACACACTTCAGGAACGCCAAAGAACTTTGGCTACTTTGGTCACTCTTTCCTCAGAGGAGTGTGCTCACTGAAAGGCAGATTTATCATACATAAGAGCAAAGGTGCGTTGGAAGTGGAAAGAGGAAATTTATAGTACCGCCTGCATAAGAACAACCACTGTTTTGAGCTTTGTCAGAAAAACTCTTTGCGGAAATCGTAGAGAAAAAGTTTCAAAATGTTATTCATTTTTTCTCTGTTCTGTTCTGTGTTATCTGGTGCATCTAAGAAACCATTCACATGGCTCTTGCCCTGTGTATATGGATTCTCAATGGACAGCTGCCGTGGAGATGGCAGATGCCACCTACCTTGCTTGCAGTTTTTATGATTTGTTATGATGTTTGTCTTTGTGGTCTGGTGTCATAATTCTTACAAACAGACAGGGAAACCTTAGCATTCAAAGTTAACTGTGGTTCCCACAAATACAGTTTGTATTGAGATCTTTGCCAAGCCGGACAGAATAATTGGATGAAGATGGAAAGAGTGAAATATGCAGATAGATCATTAAATGTGCAAACAGCATCACCAAGAAGTGTGCTACACAACTGGAAATAATTACAGCTTGTATTGATTTTTATGCAGAAGAACACATTTATTAATGAACAGAAGGAGAACACTGTCCTGCAACACATTGCTCAGATCTTACTGTGAAGTACAAGGTAAGAAAATTCTGGATTCATTTTGGTGTTTGTTTACATTCAGACTGAGAAATTCAAACCGTGACCTGCAAGACAGAGATGTTTCACTGTGTCGGTAAAAAGACCACAGTGACTTTTACTTCTAAGCTGTAAGAGAAGTATTCAAGGTGATGTCACTGCAGAGTTTTTCAACTCTGATGTGAATTGGTAGGGTTTTATCAGAAAAAGAGCTCCTGTGTGACCAGAATCTTATCATATCTACACTTGACAAGTAAGACATGTTTCAGATGTGTCTCCTCAGAAAAAAAGAATATTTCCTGAATGTCATCTCTTTTAGCCCCAGATCTGATCCTTGGCAGAAGTAGGATTTATACCATCATATCTTCCATGCTCCCAAGAGAAGCTCTGCTTTTTAGAATCTGAGTCAAACAAGTTCTGAAAATAAATGATCCATCTTGCTTAAGGAGCTCACATGGCTGTTTCCAATGTACCCTTATGTGAAAAGGTTTCCTTGAACTGTCACAGCTGCATCTTCTTGAGCATTATATTAACTTAAAGAAGATGACAGGAAATATTATGAGATTGTTTATATATTCTGACATTGACAGAGCAAATAATTAGTAAAATCATCTGAAGTCTGGAACTGTACATTTTGTAGCATATGGGAAAGCTTCATTTCTGTTACTTGTGATGTTAAGTTTTGGTTTTACCAAGCAAATGTCTGTGCTAACATTGTGTCACAAAATGATTGAGGTTGGCAGGTCATCTGGTCCAAGCCCCCTGCTGAAGTAGGGTCACTTAAAGTCAGTTGCCCAGGTCTATGTCCAGACAGCTTCTGAATATCTGCAGAGATGATGGTTCCACAATCTCGCTGGGCAACTTGTGACATATAGTAACAGTAGTGAGTAATGTGTACCGAGTATTAGACTAATTACTACCTCCTTATTTATGAGCAAATGAAGCAAGGAGAACATAACAGGATGCTGTCAGACAAGCCAAAGGACCAGCAAGCCAGACGTTGGTACAAAAAGCCCTGCCAAACCAAGTGGCCGTACATGTACTCTCTTGTACATTGGTATTATTTGGATTTTTATCCCCTGTGACACTTTGGTATTTAAGACTTCTTTCTTCCTGATTTAGTGGTAGTTTACTATTGTCCACAGTTTTCTTCTGTTTCTGCTGCTTTCTCTCAGGCATGGATTTTGAAGGATGTCTCTTAATGTTCTGAAAGATTCTACCCCTTCTTTGTGATTGTCATTCACATACTTGGTAAGATAATATATGCTTGGTAAAGACAATTTTAGAGAGGTGGTTTGCTCACCTCCATTAAGAAAATGGAGCCGTTGAGCCAGTGTTTGCTACTAACTATAAAATAAACTGGATTGCATGTTTTGTCCTCTGGTTTTTCAGTAAAGGATACAATTGATGTTTTCTTTAATATGGCATAAAAACCATATGGTTTTTCATCAGTATTGATCACCAGAAACTCTTCTTACAGTTTTGAGGTTTTTTTGATTATTGTATAACCAAATAGGTTCATATTGCTGAAAGGAAATGTTTTATTTTATTTAAATTTGTTCTAGTATAGCACCCAATTTTAGAAGTAGTTACATCTATATTTTCAACATTCTCTGTAATGATTTAGAGCAAATCAAACACTGCACAAATGAAATACTTGTTGAAATTGATGATAATTTTAGACATAATTTTAAAAATGTCTTATAAATTAAACTAAAGTTGTAATTTTTTTCTCCATATTTCTAAAAACTGAGCGTATATGCTGAGGAATCTCAGTACCCTTTACTTGGAATTAAATTCAGTCCTTGCATAACTGAGTTGAATCATCCAGAATGAACTGTGCCATGCATTGAAAACAGAGGTAATAAAATTGTCAAAAAATTGTTGTTCTAGAGATGAGCAAGCAAAGGTCTTAAAAAAAAAAAAAAGTCGACAGCCCCAATGAAAACTTTTTTCCAAATGAAAATAAGTTAAATCCTTTAAAATCAAGAAAGAAAATATCTATGTTTGGTATAAAAAACCTCAAACATCAAACCAAAAACCCAAACACAATGTTTCTCTCCTACCCTGTTTCACACATACCTACAGATGCCTTTGACTGCTGATTCTATTAGACTTTGTGCTGACTCGGTGTCTGCAGCAAGAATACTGGCAGGCAGCACCATATCAGCAGTCTGAAATTACTTACAGGCACCTATAAAAATTAATGCCTATTCTTAGCTGCAACTTTCTTTATTATGGGAAGAATGTAACATGAAGGGTATATGACCTTGTGGATAAATTTGTTAGTATTTTGTAGACTTTCACTTCATAGACTTGCACTCTAATTAAAAGGAAGATTGGAAGTAAGTTTGACAGTGCGTGCTGGTAAGGACACACTTTACATGAACCACCTGGTCAAACTCAAAGGACACCAATATTCAGATTAATCTGGCATGAATAGGGATCAAGCTATATGTCTTAGTGTGTTAGATTATTTAGCTAGGAATGAACAAAGCTAACAGATTCTTGAGAGCTTCTCAATCTATTTAAAAAACACAAAAGCCGCACTAAAGTGCCATGAGTAATCTTAAATATCCAATGCCTAATCCAGAGACTACTGATTTTATTAGAAAGATATTTGCTGTCAGTGGGTTTCTAAACAGTTCCTTGAAATCCTTATGCCAAATCTGACTGTTTTGTTCTCTCTGCTGTATGATCAGGCCCGATTCTATATTCTTCTATGTCTAACAATGTTACAATGTTATTGGAGAATCTGCTCATGCACATTTCAGTGCCTAACAAAGGGGGGAAAAAAGGGGCAAATTCAGTCATGAATAAAGAGAGCAATAAGATGAGGGAAGGTGGAGATCAGAACAGCTGTGTGAAATGGAAGTTCATGTCGTATCAGATGTTGCTGTGGGGGATGATGGCCAAAGAATTTCTGTGCCTCTTAGTGAATATATATTAGATGAGAATCATCGACTTTAAATATGTTTCATGAGGGGGATGAAGGGTCAGGGCTCTCAGGACTAATATACTTTGAATGGACATAATTGATTGTACTTTGACTGTGACTTGGGCTCAAAGGCCGAGTTTGGACTGTAAACTGGTCCCATGGGGTGAGTAGTCCCACAGGTTTCCTAAAGTGTGATATGGTCTCAAGATATGGCTGTACATATCAGTACATATCAGTCACATATCAGTCTTTGTACATCCCACGTGTCTGAAAATGTGGAAGCACTTCCAGGGTAGACATTGGCTGTCTTGCCTGCACAGATTGATGGCATGGCAGTGATTGGTCTGACAATGCATGAAAGGGAGATGAGCAGCATATAACTGCAGGAAAGAAATTTCCTGTTTAATGTCCCACATGCTCTAAATCCAGTCCAAATAATATACCAGATAAAAACAGGATAGATGTGATGAAAATGATCGAGTCTAATCTTAAACCTGCTATGAAAGAACAGAACTATACTTGGGACACCTTCTGGTGTAGTGAGTTGAGCCTATCTCATGATTCCTGGCTTCATTGACAGGAGAGTGAACCTGTACTAAAGTGCTGGAGATCATCAGTGCCTTGTCTCTCTCGATGGTCTGGGTTTCTTCAACTGCACCAGCCTGCAAGCAAGGGCTTAGCTGTTCCCAATCTGAGCAATACATAGCTCTGAGGAGAATGTTTAGAACAGTGCTTGGACAAATTGTGAATCATTAATCAGATTTTGAAAAATATATTATAAGGTTTACAATAAATGACACACATTTATTAATAAATAATAAATTTAAATACATATGGGACATAATAAAAATAGTCCAGCAAAGGGCCATGGAGATGATTATGGTATTGGAATATCACTTCTATGAGGAAAGGCTGGAATTGTTTAGCCTGGAGAAGGCTCAGGGGAGATTCCTATGTAAAGGGTGAGGGTAAAGGAAGATGGAGCCAGGCTCCTTTCAGTGGAATCCGGTGACAGAACAAAAGACAATGGGGGCAAACTGAAACACAAGAGGTTCTGTCTGAACATCAGGAAATACTTTTTTTCTCTGAGAGTTGCTGAGCATTTAAACAAGCTGACCAAAGAGATTGTGGAGTCTCAGTCCATGGAGGAGTTCAAAGACTGACTGAATGTGGTCCTGGGGCAGCTCTAGGCTCTAGGTGACCCTGCTTGAGCAGGGGAGTTGGACATAACCTCCAATGGACTCTTCCAACCTTAACCATTTTGTGGTTCCATGATTCTGAATACATGGGAGTGATTATGTTCATACTTGCATGGCAAATTCTCAGTGGAAATAGAGAACTGTGAGTGCATAGTCTTTTCCTCTGGAGTCTTCTCCTTTAAATACAGGTGCAAAATAAAAGATAAGAAAGCATTATTTAACAATGGTACTTCCAAAATTTAAGTATTAATTTCCAGTGGAATCAGAAAGGCAGAACTAAACTCATTATAAATGAATCAACTCAGTTACATTGTTCTGCATCTATATTCATGTCTTTAGAAGGATGTATTTTTGCCGTTGTTCACCATTTCATTGTTTCATTTATCTCATCTCTTCCTACCCCATTTGGAAGTGTAGTAAGAATACTGGATTACTCTGTAGAATTGATTAGTTGACAATAGGGATAAGTCTTCTCTTTTATTTTCTCATGGTGCGTTTCTAAATTTTCACATGCCTTGTCAGTTGTCTTTTTTTTTAATTACATTTCTCAGGAAAATGTTATACTAAAATGACTAAATTCCACAAGACAGTAAACTGAATGATTGAGCTGAATGAACAAAGAAGCAAATTACATAGTAGGTTAATGACACTCCCAAAAACTTGGGTGAAAAGCTAAAGCAGGAGTGGAATACTAATCAGAAGCTGCCTCTAACCAGCAATTACATATGCTTGTGAAAAATACTACTTTTACGTTACATTAAATCCCTTTTTTTTGGTAACAGCAGCAGAAGCCATAATTTCTTAATGTTTAATTCTTATGAAGCAAGAGAAATATTTGATCCATAATGAGCCATTATTGAGCATGGAGGAACTAAATACAGAATGTATTTCATGCAGCAAGCAGTGCTGTATCTAAAAGGCTCTGAATACAAACCTGTGCTTACTCAGGGTGTGGTTGTGAACGGCAATTTGGGGCAATTTGGCATTTCCCTCCTGTCAATAGTGTACTGCTTGTTTCTAGCAGACAAGTGTCTGTGCTGCAGAAAGCACCATAACATCTTGCTGTAACTGCTCCCCTTGTTGGCAGTGGCAGCAGAGCACACGAAGATGTGGAGATAATTACCCTGGCTCCACCGAGGTTGGGCCTGGGAAATGTTTGTGGGGTAGTGTCTGCTGGAGCTGACTGGGCTTTAGCTGACATAAAGATTTCATACAGAAGACTTCTACCACTAGAGTTATCTTTCTGACCCCTTTCAAGAAATCTAAAGTAACCTATTTATTTTCCAACTGTGCACTGGTTACAGATATTACAATGCTGGTGCTATTCTAGAGGCTACGAGTGGTCTTATTCAAAGGTTTGACTACTGCAAAGTCACCTGGGAGGTACTGAAGTATTCTCACTCATGAATGCTACAGCAAATTTCTGAAAAGAAACAGAGAAAACTCCGTTTCACACCTTTTATTAACAGAGCCCCAGAAACTCCTGTGCCAGTCATGGCATGCGCATGGAGCAGGAGACGGTATTTTTCTTGATACAGAAGACAGACAAAAGATGGTGGGGGCAAATAGGGCTCTAGGAAGTGAAGTGATCTGCTGAGGATCACCCAGAATATTTGCTGAAGAGATGGGAAGAAAGTGTGAGTCAACTGGTACTACTTTAGTCTCATATCCACTAGATCATGGGATTTTCATGCACATCCCACAATGGTATCATGTCAATACACTGCATATTATTCGTATATAAATTATTAGTTGTAACGTATTCCATATGTGCCATGGTTGATCAATACAGGGCAGCAATATTAACAGGTTACTGGTTAGATCCAAAATCCACCAATAAGAGTGTATCAAAAAATTTTGGATGGAGCTTATGATAAACTAAAAAGGACAGTCCCTGCAACTCTGTATGCTGTTTGAAAGATGAAAGAAAATAGCAATAAGAGCAAGGTAAGAGCAATAAGAAAAGCTTAGCAGTCCTTAAAATAAAATAATATTTTGTTTTGTGGGACATTTGTGAAGTTCCCAACATCCTTGGCAGAAAAGCATCTATCTCCCAAAGTTATGGAATCCTAAGGAATTTGTGAAGACTGGCCTCCTCACTTTATAAAAGATAAATTTCTGAGGACCTCGTACAAAAATGTTGGGATCAGAACCCAAATTTTTGAGGGCTTGCAGCTTTTCAAGTTGCTCTGGTTTACCAGTTGAATTTTTCCTTCTGAGAACCTTCCAAGCTACTAGGAAGAAGGTAGGTGGGTGAGCAGAAACTGGGCAAGAAGTCTGTGAAATGTTTTGATGCCACTGAACTGGCATCTCCTGGGGAGAGAAAATGGTTGCGTGGGAAAATTTCTGATCAGTTTGGTTGTGATTCCCTACTATAATGCAAAATGCATAGATTCCATTTTTTATAGCATTGCATGCCTATAGGCCAATCTCTTTGCATATGTGCATGCACATATTGCAGAGGGTAAATATACACCATTTCAATATGTCATTTTTGCAAAACAGTGTAAAGCTTCCCTAACAGCAACGGGGCTCATGCGATGGCTGGGATGTGATCAGGCCCTGTGCTAGTCCACATCTGTAGGCCAATCCAGGAAGATATTTTGTGCTGATTATTTGTTATTAACATGATTTGTACATTACCAATCATTCTGAAAATGTACATGGACCTTCATTAAAGAGTCAATGACTATATGAAACTAATTAATAAAGAAATAATATTCTTAGAAATGGAAACTGTCAACGTTGGTTTCTTTTTTGATTTATATGAGTAATATCATACATGATTATTGTAATAAGTTAAGTTAATGGAAAATGTCTACGATTTATAAGTGCACTTCTAACTAGTTCTGTCTGAAAGGGATAAATATGTCAAGAAATTATACTAATTCCCTTCCCTAAATATGAGAATATGTAAAGAAATTATTTAACATGTCACACTTGCAATCAGAAAAAGTCCTACAATCAGGAATCTTTAATAAATATTTACATCATGTTTTTTGAAGACAGAGAGAGTGCAAACATACTTGAAGCAGACTAAACATGTCTGGAATAAATTCTAAAAATAAGTTCCTCTGAAGAGAGGTTAATTCTTGCTTCAAAAGGCATGGCTACAGTTAACAGTGTCTTTCCTGACTGTGAGCTTCTAAAGTAGGGTTTTTAGATAAGCAAGCGTTTTACTGTAACAGACACATATCTGAAAGCTGAAAAGGCATAAGAGTAAAGCCCAGTTGTGGGTTATATATCTCAGTACAAGTGCTCTGGGTTATATAGTGCAAGTCAGAGGCATATCACAGAATGCATATGTGGGGAAAGGTGTCATTATGCTACATCCAGGTTTGGATTATTGCTAGGGGTGAGATATGTCTGAGATGTCACAGAGCCAGAACTCACACGAGAGTCTGTATAATATGACTGCTCTGTGGTGCTGCTGAAAGCAGGGAAGGCAGGGAACTCCAGCAGGCTCCCTCTCTGCCTTGTGAGAGAGCTCAAGAGAGAAAAGGAGGCACATGTGGAAACCTCGTCACCATGCTCCTGCAGTGGGAGTTCTTCAGTGCCTGAGGGACTCGTTATGGCTCACGCATGCCACAGGAGATGTGACTGGCCAGTTTACTTCGAGACCATATTACTGATTTAATCAATCAGTTAAGGTACTTTCCCAAGACAATATTTCCAATTTGAAAAAAAAATTATGGCTGGTGAAAATCCTGAAAGTAAGGCATGTTTTCTGGTCATATTCAAAGTCTTATATCTGATGCATGCATGTGTCACAGAAATGAATTTCTCTGTTATTTCCAGTTCAAATCTTTCATCTCCTGCATAAGATAGTGAATTTCTCCATCATTCAGTGATTTTGATCGCATCTGGCATGCAAAATGGGTTGGAAGCTTTCCCTTGCATTAAATGTCTAGGCAATCCTTTTTAGCAGGTGCACTGCTCATTTTCACAGTAATTGCCTATGGCCTTGCAGTAGACCTTCCTGAGATAAGGTGGCCTGTCAGCTGTAAAAACTCGAATTCCCATCTCCCTGCTTTGGTTTCGCTCCTCTTTACCATGCTTGTGTGAGTGAGGCTGATGCCAAGTGAGGCTGGAAAAAGTGGAGCACTGTCAGCAAGTTTTCAGTTAATGGCTTCTGTTGTTAGTACGTGGCAGCTGGGCTGGAGACACTGGCTGCGCTGCCAGTCTTGAAGCAGGGCAGTGAATCCATAGTGCAGAAACTCGGACAAACCAAGGGTCTCACTCTGAAACTGTTTGTGAATTTGGGCAACACAAACAAAGTAGATTCATCCTTTAGAGCAGCCAGGAAGTTGCAGTGATGGGGAAAGAGGATCCAGGTGGACAGTGGTCAGTAAATTGATGGCATTTCCAGAGTGGCATGGGACGAGCATAGCTTGGGAGATACATGATGAAAGAAAACTGAACTCTTGGTCTGCTGGCCTTCATAATTAGTAGAAAGCTTACAATGGGCTTCAGGGGGCTCTGTCTAAGGCCTTGTAGGCAGCAGAGAAAGGCGACAGATGCTGCTGCAGGAATTATCCGTGTTAGCAGCAGAGCTCTGAAATGTGTCCTCTGGTTTGGATCTCATGGATAGCGCTGAAGGAAATGAGGTTTTGGTCTCAGGATGGGATATGAGAGACGTGAGGTAAAAGGCAAGTTTTTACTACTTTGCTTCTTAACTGATCATTGTGTGCTTTTAAAGGGAGACATTGAGAGATAGGAGGAAATGACTAAACTCAAAATTTGTGCTAAGATGTGATGCACTTATAAGAAAGTTTCTCACCCCTACAATTTTTCTAAATTTTTATGCGCAGCAAATACTGAGCCAAATTTCACAAAATCAGATAAAATACCAAAATTGAGTCTTTTGGAATTTTTGAATTCTTAAGTAGCAATATGTTTTGAAAATTATCTTGTCTTCAACAAGAAAAGAGCACCACAGGAACCTCAAATATACATTTTTATTAACCATATAAACATACAAACAAGCAATGAAACACTGAACTGTTTGTCCTGTGATTTTTTTTAATTAAAAAAACGTACTTAGTAAAGATGGATTTAGCAATTATTTTGGAAACCAAATAGAAATATGTTTCCACAGAAAACTTGTTCATACTTTTTTTTTTCATATTTATATTTATATGAGATCATAATATAATAAGCATTTTTAATTTTTTTGAGATTGCAGTATAGCATTTGTTTTTGTTACTCCTGTCTAGAACTGTGATGCATTTTCTTCTACTAGATTAACTCATGTAATTTTCTTTTTGCATGTTAATTTGTGGTAAGTGAGAACACCCATTTAAAAATAATTTTTATAAAAACTTAAAAAATAATCTTTCTTCTGTCAATTGTTTTCAAAGACAAATAGAATTTTCTTTGTCTTCTTTCTTTGTATTTGTAGCTTTTTGCACTACCGTTTTTAATTTGTAATGAGCAATATTTGTGCAGAGGAAGGCAGCTGAGCTCTGCCAAACATTATCCTACTAGCTCAAACTAGAATTGCAAGAAAACATTCCAGACTATGCCCTTTTGAGTGGCTATTTATTCCAAGCAGTGATAAAATAACTTCTTTCTAGATGGTGTTGCATAACTCAGACTATTTCTCTACTTGGTTGGTTTTTGGCATTTTTTTCTAAAATGAGAATAATTTTTGTATGTTTCCCCTCCAAAGATTATTTTATTCCTTGGAAATGCAATAAAATTCTGAAAAAAATTTGATATTGTAAATGATAATAAGTCATTGGAGACTCAGTTGGTAAATACAAGATGTTCAGATGACATATTGAAGGCACTGTTCATCCATCGTCTCCTCTTAGCACCTCAGCCTTGAATTCCTCATTGAAGATATGGGAATTTTGTCCTGATGGGGGAATATAGGAATATGACAGCATTTACATAACAGAGATAATCAAAAGTCCAAGCTACATAGATAATTGGTTTAATACAAAGGCACTCTTACTGTTCTTTTGAAAATGTATTAATTTTTTTTAATATCTCTAATGGAAGTGACAGTGGCAATTTAGCACTGTTTATTGTAATTGCAATCTGGAAGACCATTTAAAAGCTATCAATGCTTTGACACTGGATGCAGATCTGTTACAAAAACAATGTATCTCCAGAGTATTCATAATTTCTATGTATCAGAAGTATCAGAAAATACATAAATATATATTTTTCTTGAAAAGCTGATCTGCTTGCAGCTGATTTACTGTAGAAGACAGCAGCTGAGAAAATTCAGGGCTTTTGGTTGTGCAGAACCGACTGGTTTATAGTTGCAGAAGACTGGATTAACCAATACAGCATGACTCTTCTCTCAGGAGACCAGCTTCCCACTCATCTTGTTATGGTGCCGACACAGTGGTCAGTTGAAAGTATCTGCAGAGAGAGCCCAAGTTCTTTGAAAAGTCCCTAATTACAAAGAAGCAATTGCAATAGCAAAAATTACATTACTTTGAAATTGCTCAGTTAACAGAATTGTCATCACAACTAAATGAAGTATTTTTAACTTTGATCTTGAAGCCTTAACTACTGAAGCAATTTTAAGCTTGTGGTGCTTTACAAAGAAGTGTCTGCTCACTAGTTATATCAACACTTCTTGTGATACTGACCATTAGAAAAGAGAAAAAAAAAAGAAAAAAGTTTTCACATAAGCATTCAAACTTCAGAATTAATGTTTTGGCTAAATTTGTTCCCGCTCATACTCAGTTTTTGAGATCCCTTCAAACAATCTTTTGATCAGTGGTGGAAGTTAGTGGAAAGTAGAATACAGAATTGCCTCACTGTTTATGGAGACTTTATGTGAAGGTTTTAGAAGTACTGGCATGTCAAGCCAATTGGAGAACATTTACCTATCAAGTCTGATAACAAAGCCCAGCAACTTTCCATTTCCATAGTTAAAATATGTATTTGCAATCTGCCTGTAGAATTAAGCAATTTCACCAGATTGAAAAACCTCACATTTGACAAAATCAGAATTCGCTTTCAAATGTGCATAGCAACAAAGGTGTGCTGTGATGGAGCTACTTATCTCTTCACATCACAGCCCTCACAGTGCTGTGCTTTATGGCTGTAGCTAGAACAGTGTTGATAATACTCCAGCATTTTGGCTGCTGCTGTCCAACCCTACTCCAAGGGCCAGTAGGCTGGGGATGGGCAAGAGTTTGGGAAGCGACACAGGGACAGAGCCAGCTGACTCAAACCGACACAAGGGATATTCCATACCATATGGCATCATACTCAACAATAAAATCCAAAAGAAAGAAGAAGGAGTGGAAGGGGGTGTGTCTTCTATTGAGGTGTTTGTCATCTGAAGCCACCACTGTGTGTACTGAGGCACTGCTACCCAGGAAGGGTCTGGACATGGCCTACTGATGGGAAGTAGAGGATAAACCTCTTTGCTTTTCTTTTCTTCCATGTAGTCTTTGCTTTTTTATGTTAAACTGCCTTTATCTCGGCCCATGAGTTTTTCATCTAATTTTCTCTCCCTGTCCTGCTGAGGAGGAGGACGGAGATAGTGGCTTGGTGGCACCTGACAGAGAGCCAACATCAACTCACCATGAAAGGGCAACACATTTTTACAATTATATGAATTTTTATTCTAAGCTTTAGTTCAGTCATCATAAATAGCATGAGACTTCATCCTCTTCAAGTCTTAAAGGATATGACTTCTGGAGTCTCCTGTTGAAAAAAAAAATGCCCTGGAGTGTATAACTTAGAGAGAAACAAAGTCAATTCAAGTTTATGAAGAATCACAGCCAATATCCAGGAGATAGGAGAGGCTGCAATGAAGATCATGCAGCCCTGGAAGCCAGAACTGGGAGCTCTGAAAGGATGAAGAGCTCAGAGCAGGCAGCCAGGAGAAATGGCAGTGTCAGGACAGGACACACCTAGTTAGTGCTGCAGGGTAGAGTTACTTCCAGTGTACTCTACAGGAACTTTTATTACACAAACAAAACATTTCTAGCAAAAATCAGCCTGGTGGCTGTAGTGCTATTAAGTTTTACATCCTCTCTTGATAAACTGAGAAAATGTTCTATTACCAAAAGTAAAATATCCCTTGAGTAGGATGCTTAGATCAACTGCATAGAACGAATACAAAATCCTGGACATACAAAAAGAGAAGGCTCTGACAACCATGTAACTTGAGGCTTTTGATATAAGACATTCTGAAAAAGTGCAGTCATGAAGTCTGAGAAGCTCTACGGATGGGCTTCCCATGTGTCTGGTAGACAAACACCTTATGATAAGGCATGTGCCCTAGATTTATTTTGGCCAATAATTTCTGAACAGACTTATGAATGGATTCATGAGATGGGATAGGAAGGGTACTTTGTGGAACAAATAACCTGAGATACTAGATCTATAGACAAAATAAAAAAAAAATCTTATAAAAAATAAACACATTTTGAGGCAAATCTCTAAATAAGCCAGGACTGTAAATATGTTTGAATTTTGGGTGATCATCCACCAAAAGGGATAGTTTCACCCATTCCTCATCTCATGCAGTTTCTCATTTCAGTCCGTGGAATCCAACTCATTTTTATTGTGCAGGGATTTTTTTTTTTGGAGCTGACACTGGTTCCTGACTTGTTTTGAGTGCAGCTGCACAAATGCTTACTGCAGCCCGAGGGGATACATGGTGTCATGAAACTGAGCAGGCTGGTGGTAAGAAAAGGGTGGGATGGCCCTTTTCAGTCACTGCACTGTATCTTGCTGTCTCAAACAGATCATGAAACTGGACTGTAAGAGAAATTTCCCTCAGGACATAGACATGCTGTGGGATGAGAAAATCCAGCCTATTGGTATTTTAATGATCTGGAAGAGTGCACATATCTTCTGCTGGACTGAGACAAGTGTTGTCAGCTCAAAGTTGTATATTGTATTTGCTCTAGTTGAGTTGTGCTAGCTGAAAAACATGAAATGCTATCCCTTTTTTTTTTGACTGAATCAGTATGTCCAACAGAGATGAAACAGGCTGCCATGTGCAGAATTTGATTGTATTCCCCAGGGAAATAAAGAATGAGTTAGGTTAGATGTCTTAGTGTAAAGTAATATGAACTTGGATTAATCTATGCACATCAAATTCATACAGTGTTAACTATGCAAAATACTCATTCAGATTATTTGGCAGCAGATTTATGTGGACAGAATGGTATGCCCCCTGATAAAAACTGACTCTAATCTAGAGTTTGAATATGTGAAGATGTATGTTTATATTTAGAACTAAATAATATAAATTTTGACATGTGGGCCTTATATAATCATGGTCTTTTGATAAGTATAATGCCATGACTAAGCACATAATTGCAAATAAATCTCATTTCTAAGTATTTTTATTTAATTCATTATGGCATATAAAAAAAAGAAAAAAGTAAGTTTTAATGCTTAGTGAGTTATATTTTAGATGATTACCTATTTAGACGATTACCTACTTGGTTAAGTACTCACCTACTGCACTGTCTTCTGGGCTTTGCTCTTTAGACAAAGGCAAGTTACTCCTTCATGTGCCTCTTCCTTTCTTGCTATTTTTGGTATGCCTTGTTTGTAGACTCCTTGGTACAGATGTTATTTTACCATGGTGTGTACATAACAATTGGCAGATTGGAGCCTCGCTTTTAGCTGGGAAATCTAGACATGAATAAATAAGGTTAATACTGTGCAGTTGCCTGACTACATTGTTTTTCATGGGTTGAAGGATAACTCATCAGGAGTCCCACACCTTTTTTTTGTACAGACTGGGCATGCAAGTAAGAGATCTAGCACAGGTGTTTGCAGCTGCCTAGCAACCCCATACCAGCCCCATATCATGGATGTATCATTCTGTGTGACTTAGGAATGGGAGGTGCACAAGAACTGCTCAGGATCCTCAGGAAGGATGTGTCCTATTACATGCTGGTTTCTTAATTCACTAGGTACTAGGCAGTATACATATGGGGGAGAGAGATGATTGCTAGATAAATCAGTTTCTAAGCTCTCTACAAGAAACCTTCAGTGAATTGGGTTAAAAAATGCAAGCACTAGGTCAATGACAAGGAGAAACAAAAATGTTAGTACACTTGTAAAAACACTTTTTGCTCATTTAGCAGAAGATCAGCTGCTATGCACAAGTAATGCACAAAACAGAAACAGAGGTAGTTTCCTATCCTAAAATAAGGCATCATTATGAAAGCAAAAATAAATAATGACAACAGTATAAACATTCATAAATGTATGACAGTTCCCATTTCTTCAGAAAAACTTACATTTTCTGTAAAAATGTGTGCTTTATGTGCTTTCAAAACTCTTCACTACAGAAAACTTGATTAATTATTTCCAGGGAAGAAAATGATTGCCTTTTCTCTTCTACAAAAACCTGTAAGTAATTTTATAGGAATTTATGTCTTATACAGAGTATCTGCTATTACCAAGAGTTCTTTCCACGGCAGGACTGGAAAGAAAGTTAACAGGCATAAAAATCAGAGGTAGAAAAGTAGTTGCTTTTGCCTGCCATTGAACTGGCTGCTCTCCACAGCAGAACCTATGCTTTCTGCAGAATGCTCCTAAGGGTTCAACACACTGATTTTTTACTGGGAGTGGCATGAAAGTGCCAGTGATTCAGTTCCTAAAATGCCCACACATCATGGGTTGATCTTCCTGTTTCCTTTCCTAATATTAATTCTATTAACCTTTGTTATTTTTATCCTATAAACTCTAAATAATATATATTACACCCAGTATATTCAGTCTGCCACTGTGTCTCTATTACACTGTTTCTAGGCAAGAATAAATTTTTAAAATCTTTCTTAGTAAATTAGCACCTAATTTTATTGCTCTTGTCTGAAAATTCTCTCTTTTGAATTTTTTTTCTGTTAATGTGGTTGTAAGAACTGCATAAGCTGCTTGAATTTCTCTTTTTATTATAGCTGAACAAGAAAGGAATTTTGTGCTTTTTCTGACTTTGTGATGTGTACATGCATAGGTAATCAGAGAAGGGGAGAAAAGCCCCACGCAATATGTTTTAAGTCCCTTTTTCCATAAGTTGTTCTTTCAACCAAGTGATTTTTGACCTTTGCTTGTGTTGTTGGTGATAATTAGTGACCCAATGACCTGGCTGTTTTATTTAGGACTAGCCGCAAGAGCTGAAGCCACTGTGCATTCTGATTTGCAAAGCAGAGATATTAACTGGCTATATGGCACTGGACCTCTTCTGGTTATGTAAATGTCGGGCCAGTTGCCTGATGGTCCCTATGGAGGCCTTTCCACTCATCCACTGCCGTTGCAAATGTGTCTTCCTTTTTCCTTTTTAGCCACAGAATAAAAGCTTCCTCCATCCTCAGTATAAGGAATAACAATCGAGCTCAAAAAACTGAGGAGACTCAAGCGCTTGGGATCTTTTATATATTGTAAGCAGTAAATGTAGTTGCCCTCTTGGGTTGTCAAAATGAAGTCCTTTGGTAATGTAATTGCATTTATATCATTTTATGGCAATGGCTGCTGAACAGAGCATTTTTCTCCTGCCGTCTTCCTTAATACAAGGAAAAGCATACTCTTAATGCAGATTTCTTCGGTATACTGCAGTATCTCACAAATCTCTGTAGGAATTTAAGTGTTAGGAAGTAAAACTATTTTCTTAATTATGAGCTCTTACATGAAACTTAATCTTCATTACTCCCCCAAACCCTGCAAATCCTAATGAATATCAAAACCAAAAAGCAGGTAAGCACTTTTAATTGGAGGGTAGATAACAATATTTTTTCACTTATACATTTCTCCAGAATATAAGTATTCATTTCAGAAATTGAATTTGTCCATTGTTGCATCTCAGTTAAATGGATATTGGATCCATGGTGATAAAATGTTACACTAGTCATCTGGCACTAGTATTTTCTAATATAATTGAAATCTGAATCGTATATAGCATGAAGTCTAACTATCATTGTAGATAATTGCAGTGATCTTACACATTTGTCACAAAGCAAATATGGTAAAATAGCCTCAGATGACTTAGAGTGATGTGTAGTTGACCTTATTACATGGTTTCTTGAAGTGTGACAGCAGACTAATACTTTCATGTGAGCAATGCCGATAGTAAAGGTCAAGGAATGAAGATGACAATAACAAATCTGACTTTCAGCACTGTAAAGTGAAAGCCATTAATGATAATGTATATTATTACAGCCAAGACATAATGTAGAGCTTGAAACTGTGCAATGTAATTTATTTGATTTATTTCAATTTACTCTTATTTGTGCACTTAAGACTAGGAATTGGTTATATAATAGGGAAGCAGGAGGATAAATTGCTTCCCACCCTCTTTGTCTACAAGGCAGTTTTGGTTTTTTTTTCCTATCCTCTGAATAACTTCATAAAACAACAAAGCTAGAAAATGATTTGCATTTTTTCTGTGTTCCAGATAGGTCAGAAAAACTTACTATGATACAAAAAAGCCTTGTGATCTGTATATTAGAAGTAATAGATATAGGAGAAATTGACATTTTCTCAGAAACAGTTGAGGACATTTTACAGTAGCTGTATTCTGAGCAGTAATTCACTAGACAGACCTTTTTCCAAAGAAGAATGAAGGTAGGGACTGGAATTTCTGAGAATTTTGTTGTTGTTCTTCTTTTTTTTCCTAAGTAACACATTAGGTTTAGTCTAGTCTAAAGGTTAGTGTCACCCTTAGAAGAAATTTTACCAATGTGTATCCTGAGGGCTGTGGGCACACACATCTGGTGATTCTCCTTGGAGGGACCTCAGGTGTTACAGCATCTGGCAAGCTTTGTCTCTCTCCCTGGCAAAGGCCACCTGTGGAGTAATGGGGGAGCAGGATTGTGGCGGCTTTGTCAATCAGCTCAGTTTTCTATCAGACATTTCAAAATAAACCTGCTGTGACTTGTTGCACTTAAAATGAACTGGGTTAAAAAAGATTAAGCAGTAGTATTTATATGGTTTAGGGTAAACTGCCTCATTGTCTCATTTTGACTGAAACAGAAGAGGCAACACCCGTAGGCACAGCTTTGTCAGAACAGATAATGAGTTTAGAGTCAGAGTGATGAAGAGCAGGTGGGAGCTGATCTCCAGTGGCATAGGAGAGCATGGCTGTCCACAGCCAGAGTCCTTGGCTCATGGCTCTGTGCTTATTAACACCATGTCCAACCATTCCTGGATCATCTGGCAGTTTACATTTAAGCCACTCAGTGCCAAGTTGCATAACCACATTTCAGATGGGCACTGCTGAATCTGCATGTGATAGTTGTTTTCATCCTCAGGAGGTCATCCTTTGTGTCAGTTGTGACACTGTTATCAGCATCCTTCTGAAGATCCCGTTGTCTGCCCTCTTTTGAGAAGACTCCAGGGATGCCATTTCCTTCTACAATAATTACAGCAATGTTTGGCTTTTTGAATTCTCTCTCCCTCCTTCAGTGTAAAAACAACAACTATGAAGGGCCAAAATATAATCCTTTCATCCTGAGAACAAGCATCTGGAGGATGTTTCTGCACCACTTCAGGTTAAAGATCAGTCCCAGTTCTCCAGCTTTTGAAGTATTAGCAGAAATCGTACACACAATCAGTGACAATTGAGTATCAGACACACATGTAACCTACAAACTACTACAACTCACTTCATTTTACTGAGTTTTTTCTCAATTTTTATTCAAGCAATTCTGATTAGGAAAAAAGGATTGGTTTTGTTTATGTGTATGTACATGTGATTTCTGTAATGATAGTGGTAAGCTGGAAGGATGAAGGGAGGTGAGAGGAAAGGGATGGAATGGATCTTCGGGTTGCTATGAGTACCGGGCATAGTTTGTAGCAAAGCCTAAGCAAAACCACTGGAGCAGGGCAGAGAACAAAGGTCCAGGTTGTCAGGTCTGGAGGAGGGCTAGCAGGGCTAGCCTGTCTTCCCAGCAGCATGACCAGACCCTGGCTATGTTCCCAGGGAAAGAGGAAACCAGGAAAAAAGCACCCTCAAAACAACAGCTAAAAGGTAAACAGTGAGCAGCCCTGGAAGCAAGTTTCTTTGCCTGAGGTGCGATGATGAGATTTATCTTGGGAATATGGATTCAAAACCAGTTTTTGTACCACCAACCCTTTGCTACCCAGCAACTTGTTCTTAACTTAACTCCCACAACAGCTTGATCAGCCTCAGAGACATCTGCTCTTTTTGAGGCAACAAAATACTCTGGAATCCTGAATCCTATTGTACTCTCAACTATCTTTGTATCCTAATTCAAGATATAGAAAAGATTCACACAAAATGACTATAAAATCTGTGGCTATGGAAGTAAATTAAATGTCTGGCAATGTTCTAGGTACCAGGGCAAAGTGCTAGTAAACATACTTCCCTTCCAGCAGAAGGCAGATAAATGGTTTATTAGTAATTGTCACTGGCTAATTACAGCAGCTAAACAAAATCAGAGAATTTGAGGGGGTTATAGGAGCTGGAATGTGCTAGATCTGTGCTGGGGAATATTTTAACACAGAAGGTCAAATTCATGAGTAAAATTTAATTTATTCACATAGACACATTTAGGAAGTGCAGTGCCATCCTTGTCTCTGTCGTACCTCCATGCAGAGCCTTGATTCTGTGGGGTCTGCCTTCCTTTGCTCTCCATGCTAACGGATTTCTAAATGAATGAGTTGAATTAAATTGGGTTATTCTTCATACTGCCAAGTCTAACCATTCTGCATGTTGTATCTCTTGGACAGAGTGTCCCATCCTTCTGCATGGGAACATTTTGAATGATAGTAGATGTCATTTAGATGACATAAACGCCATTTACATATACCTGGTTTCAAGTATGACCAAACACAAATGCAGTGTTGATGTTTGGATTTGCTGAATGCTGAGACTGTGTCTTAGGCAAAAAAAATATAAAAAGATGTTAGCAAAATCTGATGGACATAAGATGTCCAAAGTAGAGTCACTGGGATTGCATTAACCTCTGCATAATTTGTCCAAAGAACTCCAGCATGTCTGTGTGTGGGAGGATGCTTGACTGTGTTTCATTTGGGGTGCTCTGTGCATACCTAATTGTGTTATACAAGTAATGATCCAGTGAAGTAGAATCCTGGCACAGAGCCTAACTGAAAAGCATTTAAGAATGTAAAAGGTAGGAATAATTTAATTTACTTTACATTCTTGGGAAGAACTTTTTCACTTTAAAGAGCTTTTATTGATTAGTAGAAGAAATAGAGAGAAGAAAACCCGTATACAGTTGGCTTCACATACATCTCGCAACCTTCTTTACCAGGTAACCCAGTTCCAGTTTGCAATAGGATCACTCACACATTAAGAGACTGCTGTCTCTTTTCCCTCATTATGGCAGGCAATAATGAATAAAGAAATAAAAAAATATTTCGCGATATATATTTCAAATACAGAAAAGATACCTGCAGATTTTAAATAACTCTATTGCTAATATTGTTACTTTGACTGATTATTCAGTGAGCTCACATACCCTTTAATCTATTTATTTTAAAGTGTTTGCTTGTCTCTGCACCAAAGTGAATTTTTTGTGCTAGAGTTGCCTGTTGGTTTGTAATTGACTTTGTTCCCACTATTCAAAAGCAGCTTACTATACACATCGAGCACCAGTTTTTCAGATTTAAGTCCTTATTCTGAGCCCAGCACTGAGACCTTATTTCTTGGCTGGAAATGGTGGAAGAGAACATTCAGCTACCAACTAGCACATCTGCCTGCTCTGTTTGTTTGGATATTACAGTTACTGAGCTGGGCTCGGGAGGAGACTATTTTTAGCCCTTATCATCAGAGAGGAGACTGCTGTGGGTTGGAGCAATTGAGGGAAGGCAGCAATAAATCTAATCCAGAAGGATCCTGATATAGGATGGGAAAACAGAATTCAGATGGCCTACTGACAGCTCTTGTGGTGAAATTCAGTAGGAGGGATGTAGCATCTCATCTATTTTAAACAAACAAATAAACCCTAAGACTAAGGCAGTTTTATAGTACTAAATTGTGCCTTTTCACTCTGAGCTCCATTTGCTGGGAAGTCATAAATACAAGATACATAACTGCCAGCTACCATAATTTAAAGTAATTTCCTGGTTGAGCAGTATTAATGGAAGAGGTACTGCAGTCATTTTCATTGTTGCAGTACTAATGTTGGAGTTTATTCATATTAAAGCTGAAAATGTTGATTGTCTTGCTCATGGTAGTAATATTCTGAGCAAGTACTCTATAATGTTTAAAAATTGTTTAAGTAGTAGATATGTCTCAGCTTGTTATGACTCAGCTCATAAAAGACAATATTTTAATGCAATGAAAGAATGCTGATGCCTTTTTTCCAAATTTCTCCAGTAATGATTTTAATAGCACTAAACCAGAGAGTTTCTGATTGCTGCTTGTCATCAACCCATCTGGCGGAATAAAACAGTGGCTGGGATATTCAAAGGGGCTTAGGAGGGTGAGGCACACAACTTCCTTTAGCTCATGCTGATGGGGTTGATTCCTATTGAATGCAAACTGAGTCATTCTTCTCTAAAGTCATACTCTTGCTATGAGTTCAGTGTGGGCAGATGCCCTTACCAGATTAGATACTAAAAACAGGCCATTCTTTTTAAAGATTGTTATCTTTACTAATGTCATATGTCCATGGGCTACATTGAAATCAGTCACTGGATTATTTACCATTTACTGCCTCGTTAATGATTTTTCTCCTGTGAAAAGCCAAATCTTTCTGTAACTGGTGTCAATTCAGAAAAACTTCCTATATGTAGACAAATTAACAATAAAACCACAAAGAACTAAGAATTTTGGGTATTGTTTTATAGTCTTTGACATGTGGAACCCCACTCTGATAGGTTAGAAAACTACTTTTTTAGTTTAGGCTAATAATGATAGGGCACACAGCTACACAGTGCTTGTCTGAGAAGCACAAGAACAAGACTGTCTGATGCCTAAGCTGTACTAATAGGCAGTTGTAACCTTCCCCATTAGTGCTCCTATTAAACATATCTAGATAATTGTGCATACAAGTACTTGGTTTTCTTGCCAAAAAGTGTTATTATCTGCCATCAAGCCACAGGTGGAAAGGTACTCTGTCTCCATAAGTCTCTTTTCCCTTCCTGCAAAAATTCGCCTTTCCCATGTATCTCTTTCTTTTCTTGGGAACCTGCACAAACCCTTACAACCTTGCGTGTAACTCGGGCCTGGAACTTGTTAGGAGAAGGTCTGGAGGAGGACAGTGAGTTCTGAAGTCCAGTCCAGAGTTCTCTAGCTCCTTTTATTTTTTTCTTTGCTAGTCGTGCCCTATAAATATCTACCACTAGAAGGAAACAGCAAAATAAGGTTTCTGAAAACATGGCTGATGTCTGTGACAGTGGCATGACTTGACATAGTCAGACAAGACTCAATCAAGTCAGTGTGTCTCTTTAAAGACTCCTGTTAGATTCTTGCAGGTTCCTGGGGCATGATTAAGCCAAGTTTTCAAGACTGAAATGCCCATATCTTTATTCAGCTCACAGTATCCTTGCTAGTAATGTGTTGCTATGAACAGAGTGTTTTGTTGAAGAACTGGCAGAAAACCTTCACTGAACATTCTGACAGATTTAATGTTGCTGCCATGAAAGTGCATACTCGGAAAAGCTAAACACTGGATGAAGCCAAGAGTTTTAATAATTAATGGTCTCCTGTAATTTGGTCTCTGCTAGAGACAAAGTGATTTTCGAGGCAAATGCTGCAATAGTCTGATTGTGTTGCAGTTTCTCTCCAGTGATTATGATGAGGGAAGGCTTAAAAGGGCATGTTGTGATAGTGTAAGACCATCATGGGGTACAAAATAAAAGTGCTGGCCATACAATGAAGAATAAATATTTTTCATCCTAAAGGTTTACTTCTTCTCTCATTTTCCATCAAGTATTTCCAGACATCCTGAATGTTCACAGCTACCCAATGAGGAGGACCTTTTCTTTTTTTTCAGTTCTGAGAATAACATTACTCTGATCACTCCAACTGGCAATATTTTAAAGCATACAGTGGATTTTAAAAATTTGTCATATAAGAAAAAAAGAGATGCATATTTTAAGTCTACTATGTTACTGTATTGTCAGACACCCCCACAAACCCAACCTTTCATCTCTACAGCCCTAAATACGCTGAATTTTATGGGGAAAAAAAAGGCTGCTAGATAGAGCATGTAGCTTTAAGTGCTTTGCTAATGGCAGAGTCTTCAGACTTCTTATAAGCAGAAAGACACTGAAAGTCCTCGAATGTATTTTCAATAAAAAAACAGGGAAAGTTCATCAGCTGAAAGCATATCTAGGAATTTTAGAAATTACTGTTTTTCAGTTTGAAAATTTACAAGCATTCAGTCAAGGAGCAGAAACATGCATACAGAAACACTCAGGCCAATAGTGGCAGAAAGTTACTTTAAAAAAATATCCTTTGGAGAAAATCTAGAAAATAAAAAATAATTTTAAAAATTCTATAAATAAATCTATTTCCCTTTATAAATCCTCTGTAATTACAGCTATGTCAGCAAGTGTGGCCCATTAAAACTGTACAGATTATTGAGAAAAGTCCTGAGTGGTGCCCTCATCAGGACAGACCTGTAGTTCTTATGCCCAGAACCCCTAGAAGGTAAAAGCTCTATCTCCAAAACAAAAAATTGCAAAAACTAGATCACGGTTTTTGGAGATGAGTAGGGGATATCAACTGCTGTAGCCTATAGGTTTAGATGTTCAGCAGTACAGACATACAGGAGTGGATGCTGCTAACACAGCACCTGGCTCACTTTACCACCCAGTGCAGATGTCAGGATACAGAATGACTGAGACTTGACCACGATTTCCAGGAAGAAATTCAAATAATGCATAGGATATGAGTAGAAAATGCTGTATGTATTTTGCCACTTTTGTTTTGGAATGAGTCTTGCCTACAGCATGACCTTAAAGTCCTTTGTGACTAAGGATTGTGAAATTTAAGCACTGACTGTATAACAATTAAAGTAGAATGAAAGAAATTATTGTTCAAGTATTCATGAAATGCTTTTTTTTATGCTCTGTTCTCAGACTTAACAAAAACAGGTTTAATTCTGTTTCTGTCTCCTTAGTAAAAAAACCCCAAAACATATTTTAAATAGGTGCCACCTTCTGTTAAACACCACCTCCTTTTTTACAACTTCTAGCCTCCACCCTCAGAAATGATGGTTTAATAGAGGAAGCTTGGACACAGCAGATTTTCTACCAAAGCATTATGCAGTTGGATGATAACTGCGCAGTCAAATGTAGCTTTGGAGAAAAGAAAGGGGATACAAAACTTAATAATATACAGAGGTGATGAGAAGTTGTGTATAAAAAGGCCAAAATGTTCATATACTCAAACAGCCCTGAAAAAAAACAGGAGATGAAAATTAAAATGAGAGAATAAAATTAAAGAGGCATCGGAAGGGATAGATTTCCACTTTTTGAACAAATGTGGTTGTATACTAGGGAAGAAGTGACAGTCATATGGGTGTATTTGTGTTAGTGTTTTTCTTCAAATCTGAAATGTGTTTTTGAGGTGAGCCATCTCTGCCCCTGCCCACTGTGCTCTGGCAGCCTAATGAAGAATGAAAATAACCTCAGAGATGTGCTCCAGGAATGAGCATACTGAACTGCAGCAATTAATGGACATTCAGTAGGAAGGACCAGATCAGAACCACTTGCAAGTATAAATCTTCACAACTTATTTAGTGGGAACCTGGTGTCCTCAGCACCAGCTTTTTTCCCTGCTGATCTGTCATATTGCTCTATAAACTTCTTGCAAAGTCCCTTATTGTCTGAATGCAGAGACATTTCCATCCGTCCAACCTAACTGCAAGCATTGACTTGAGCTGTCAATGTTAGAAGCACAGCTGGCGGACACTGACTGAGCTGCAGAAAACAACAGAGAGCAGGCGAGCTCTGTGAAGATACAAGTCAGCAGCAGTGTGTCTGCCCCTATACATAGGGACGGTAGGATGGGTATTGTCAGGGTGCAATTACCTGTATGGAAGAAATATTGACAAGAAGCCTACAAACTCTGGATACACCTTTAATAAGTCTTGCCATCTTTAAAACACTGTATTTTTTAATGCCACGAAGTCTCAGTTCTTTACTGTCCTGCTTCTGGCTGGGAGTTTCCTTCCTAGTATCTGGTACACTGCTGTGTTCTGGATTTAGTATGAGAATAAAGTTGGTAACACATGGATGTTTGAGTTATTACTAAATAGTGTTCACTCAAATCAAGGACTTCATTGTCTCATTCCCTGCCAGTAAGCAGGTGCATAAGAAGCCAAGAGAGAGCATGGCCTAAGCTGGCCAAAAGGATATTCCATACCATAGAACATCATGGCCAGTATACAAACTGGGGGAAGTTGGCCCATGGAAGCTGCTTGGGAACAGGCTGCTCATCAGTTGGTGAGTGATGAGGAATTGTTTCTCTTGTGCATTATTTTTCTTTCTCTGCTATTTCTGTTATTATTTTTACTATTATTACTACTACTACTATTATTATTGCTATTAGTAGAAATGTTATTATTATTTTTATATTTTACTTTATTTTAGTTATTATGCTGTTCTTATATCAGCCCATGGCATTTTTTTTTTTCTTCAATTCTTCTCCTCACAAGTGGAGAGGGGAGAATGTGCAAGTTGCTGCAGGGTACTTAGATGCCACTGGGATTAAACCATGACATTTACCTAAGTTCTTAAGATGACCCACCAGCTCCAGCACATACATTACATATAAGACTGTGATCCTGATAGGAGTTATCACAGCGTATGGTGATGTAAGGAAATTGCAATTTTGGCAGAGTTCCACTTTTTTTCTATCTCAAAGACCTGTGTGTGTCTCTGAATGCAGTTTACAGACTATTTAAATTTCAGGAAAGCTAATTTGGGGGCATTATTGCTTTTATTTTTAAGATTTCTCTCTAGTTATTAAGTTTTCAGAAACATACATCTGAGCTTTTCAGGAACAGAAATTGAGCCACAAGGTATTTCTGATTCCACTAGAAGTTGAAAAGTCTCTTCTAGGACCCATTTAAAGTTCTTGGCTGATGGTAAAGAGTGGGACAGGAGTGGAAGTTATGAAACTTCTGAAAAGGTTACCTTTTGAAAAAGAAATACTTTTCATTCACTTGCTGAAGAAATAATTTCCAAGACTAGATTTGTTACTAGCACTAGATATGTTACTCTATGACTGTATTAAGTAAATGGTTACAAGAACTGTTGTTATCCTCATAATGCACTAGCACAAGATACACATTTCTAATTGACTGATTTTGCCATGTGATCCTTAATTCAACCTGAATACATTTTTATGCCCAGTGTTTGGCTAAAGCATTAGTCCTTCTTTTCAAAATGTTTTCATAGGGCTCGCTATACAAGGGAAAGGTACAGCTATACTTATCCTCTAATAATACATACGAAATACACCATAATCTAATGTGAATTCAGTTAGATGGGCATTGGTCTTGATTCCAGCTCATACAATCCTATTTCAATAGACTACAACAGACTGGAAGTCCTGAGTAAGCTTACAGAGACACTTACTCACAGAGACAGCAGGTCTGCAGGGGCTGCCTCCATAAAATACAAAATGTGCTTCTTTTAATACTTGCAGAGTAAGAAAACCCTGGGGTCGCTCTGGGCCCTGTGAGCACATCCAGTCTGTAACCACCTCCATCAGCCTCCCTCTGGCCCCACCTGTCCCTCAGAACTCCTGGAGGGGGTAGAACAGTATCCATCAGTGAGGGCCTCTCTGGGGTCACCTGCAGCACCTGGCTTGTCCCACACAGAGCCTGGCAGAGTCATCCTCTCAATCCTGAAATATATTACCTTTTTTTTGAAGTCTGTTTCCAGAAGATATTTCAAATGGGTTGATGGATTCTTCACCGTGAAAATAAAAATTTCCCAAGACCAAAACATTAATGTCTAACATGTACACACTGAAATATTACTTTTCATATCTGTGTCTATTATTAATAACAAATAACTACTCATACATCCCTTTGCAGAACAAGATATATATACAGGAATAGCTATAGTAATATGTTCGATTGCCTGCTTAATTTATACAAACTCTGTTAATCTATCTGCTCAATAGAGAGACAGTATACAAATTTTCAGTGTGTAATAATTTCAGAACATTGACAATTTATCTAGGCTCGAGAGTAATTTATAAATTTTTCATCACCCACAAGCACTGATTACTTCTAAGTGATTCATTTTATCTGAATGTTTTTATTTCTTCCCAGGTTTTCAAAATGTGGGGACAGCAGGTTTGATGGATAGTTGCCATTATTTTGCAATATGCTGGAGATTCTAAGACCAAACCTGGTGGTATACAAGATCAGCAGCAGCTAACCAGCCCCCATTCCCAGGCCACAATAGCAGCAGGAAGAGCAGCAAGAACAAGTTTCCTCTGCTGGTTCTTTCGCCAGTTCTGTTCTTCCTCTCTGCTTCTTCTGCTTCCCATGTCAGAAGCAACTTGGTCCAGAACCATCTCTTCATTTTGGGGATCTCACTGTTGTCAGTCAGATTGTTCAAAGGTCTGGGAAACCCATAGGATTATCAAAGCCACAGTCTGATTGGGGCGTTTTCTTTCTCTTCCTTACAGTCATCATTCTTAGTGGAGATTTGCAACTAATTACATTTTTTTCAAAAATAATTATTTTCTCCCTCTTTGGAGTCTGAAATTACTTGTAGATTTAAGACTTTGGAGTATAACCAGTTACCAACCCTTTGCAGTGGTTTAGTTGGTCACAGTCAAGTTCCTTGTTCCACTTCTCTGCCATTAAAATCACCACAGATAACAAAGATTATGAAGATTTTTATCTGATACAGTGTAATATCAGACTTAAAATAGTTTGGGAGGATCATTTGGACTGATGCAGGTGATTTACTGTTCATGTGCGTTAGCTATGAAGTTGACGGCCTCTAACTGGGGATCTCCAGTGAGAAAATGGCACAGTAATGTTCGTAAATGTTCCAGCTACAAGATGAAACAAATTCTTCTCAAAACTGGAATCTGTTCCCTTTTGCTTGCCAGCACAATAGATGTGTGACTTATCAGAAACTGTTCTTCCAGAACAGTACAAATTAATAATTGTTTCACATCTTGATCCATAACTGAGAAAAAGCGTTTATAATTTTTATTCATAATTATTAGTCACTGATATTTCCTTCAGTTAAAAAGTCTCTTGTGCTCTCTTCTTTAAAAATTGTTATACATAGAAATGTGATTAGAAAAACCCTGCTTACAGTGCATCACGCATAGCATATTCATTAGTGCATATAGTATCTTGCAGTTTTCAAATCATCTGCTTTGACCAACTCCTATCATAGCATGATTCTGGAACATGAGGAGGCCTCATTTTCAAAAACAGCATGGAATATTTTCTAGTTCCCTTTTTATAAATAAAGTAATTTATATAACTGTAAAACCAAATAAATAGCACATAGCTGTCTGGTTTTAATATTCACAAGCAGCAGTTTGCACATATCAGCTGCCAAATCCCTGTAGCATCTTTACATAACGGATAAGAACGACCATTTCCATTTCACTAGTCAAGAAACACCTAAACAGACAAAGACTCTACTTCCCCTACACACTACTGACAGTGAAAATAACCAAGTTCAGGAATCAGTTGTCCAAGGCCACCCAGTTAGATCTGGATTATAATCAAAGCATGTCACGTCTACAGCGTTGTGCCCACACCAATGGCAAAATTAAGGGGTAAAATCTTAAATGAATATTACAAAAGTAAAACTAAATCAGGCTTTAACGCAGATGCTGTTCTCATCAGTTATGTTTGCCAGTTTTGTAAATAACCTTCTATTTTTACGTGTATAAAATAGACTTGGTCATTTTATAGTCTTATTAATTTTTATGTTTGACTTTATTATCTATATTATGTCTGTAAATACTATAATAACTAGAAAAGGTATTTATATTGGATTTTTTCCATTCAATAAATATCAGGGATTTTTAAAGGATCTCCTAATAAGGCATTGGCATTAAAATAAAGAGTGAAAGATACTAACATATAGTGCCTAAAGTAGGAACATGATTAGATTAAATTTTCTATATTTGCACATTTTCAATACAGCAAGCTTTAAAAACTGTTATAAATAGATACTACAAATCATCAAATAATGTTTATATCATTCAAAGATAAGCCAACTCTGCCTCCTTTTCCCATTTTGTGATTTACTGCACAATGATAGAAAATACTTTTGCAAGAAAGAACTTTAATTATGCAAACACTTTAATTATAAAGCATTCTCAGTGAATGCAAAATATTACTTCAGGTTCATAATGAATATGCATGTGTACATATACACATATACACACCTGTGTATTCACACTAAAAATACACTGATTAATAACAAGGGATAATATTCCACCTCTGAAGCAGCTGGATTCTGACAATTGACTTCCACACAGTTAGGATTTCATCATCAAACCATATGCTTCCATGTTTCTTTTTGTTCCAGAATTTGTCAGCACTGTCAGAGGTATGCTAGTTACACCCTAGAGGGTGTAATGATGCCTGTGATGGTCATTTTAGATGTTGGCCTTCTGTTGACTTGAGGGAAGGGACTCATGGATGTACAGTCCTCTTTGAAGCAACATGTGCTCATGATTTTGCAGCTGCGCAGTCATTCAGGGGCACATCCTTTGCTCACAGGTGCAAGTGTTGCCAAGGACCAAGGAACTAAGCCTGGAGAAGGTGAGAGGTGACAAATTCTGGGACAAAGAGGGCACTTTTGGCCTGGCCTATTCTCCCACGTGGCTAATGAGGCCACTCAGTGTTACATTAGGAGAGAGTCAGCCACCCACTCATGGAGGTTGAGGAGACATTTCCTGGAAATTGCTAATCACAGTTAAATACCTGCACAGACACTATACACTAACATTTATGTAACATGCTTACACCTACTGATGTCTTCAGTAACATTTACTGTATTTATTTCTGCTCCCTGAAATTTGCCTTACAATAATGTTGACTTCATCTTTATTTTTCATAATTAAATATCTGATGTTATGTACTCATGTCTTTTTGCCTTCTTATGCTTATCTGCCTTTTTGAACGACATTTTTGTGGTTGCACATTCTTCATTCTCACACATTTTGAGAAAAAAAAACCCAACTCAGTTAAGCAGACAATTTAATGAATTATTAGAGTGTAACATAGCTATGAAACCTATGTATGGGGTTTTTAATCTGCTTAGGGCAGAGAGTATGACCAACAGAAGAACAAGGAAAACATGAACACTGAACACTACTGAGGGTTTTTTTCTCTAAAAATGGAAACTAAGATTACGTATTTAAAGCTGTGTGGGGAAAAACAAATGAAAAGTATCACAATTTGTATTTTGAATTCTCTGGTGGAATTTGCTTACTTAAGAGGTACAAGTTTTGAACATGTAGGTAAAATTTTTCTCAGAAACATGTAAACAGACAAAGAAAATTCCTTCCTAAGGTCATACTTGTAAAAAAACTAGATTTGATAAATCAAGGAATGAAGAGAAAGTAAAATAAATAAATAAATAAATAAAGTGTCTGGGACAGGAATTATATTTTCTTCCATTCCTGACAGTGGAAACTTGAATAATTGTATCTGGTAATGTAACACTGGAGCAAGTAATAGAAAACCTAGAAAAAACTCAGATTACTGAGCTGAAATGCACATATGTTAACTTCAAGGAACAGCTTCTATAGTTCACAGAACCACATTAGTAATGATATAAAAGGGTATGCAGGGACACATGGGTAGCTATCTATGCCATATGGAATTTAGAAAATATTAAACCATTCAGCCTGAATAGAATAAGCTTTGATGGGAGGCAAGCTTTTTCTACAGTGAATCATATAGACGTGTAGCTAGTAGTTTCTAAGTCAACAAAATCTTGAAAATCTTTTTTGGAGTTCAAAAAAGAAAAAAAAGGAAGGGAGAAAGACAAAATACCCTCTTGATTGCTTAAAGAATGTGTTTAAATCTTTATAAAAAGTATGTTATTTTATAATAATGGAAGAACAGTTATAAATTATTTTTTAAGAGCAATAAGCAAGTCTAAATAATCAGTAACTGAAAAAATTAAAATGCTCAGTGTTCAATTTGACTTTTCAAGGCATATAATCTTCTTATGGTTCAGTTTATGTTACTCTTAATTTGAGAATGCAAAAATAAATATAGGTGGATCTGTTTCTTTTCTGACTGATGAGAAGGTAACAGTGTCATATTATAGCCTCTGTGAGTCTCCTCTCTAAATGCTCTTTTTCTTCTTAGACTTCTGTTTAAAGAATAGCGTGAAGCAAAAGCCAAACTTAAAATTTTATTCTAGGAACCCAATCAATATCAGAATAGTAACTACCTTGCCATGGTTAAAGTAATCTAGCATTCTAGAATAAGATTCTTTTTTCTCTTCAATTAAAATCCTAAAGGCTTTTGAAGGACTTTCAATTGTCTTGGGCAAGATGGACCTGATGGTGTGATCTCTGTCTTCTCCAGGTTGGTGAATAAAAGTGGTCTGTTTGCAGATTTTTCATTCCTTATGGTGATCAAGACCATTTCTGGATCAGCTGCACTGTAGATCTAAGCATTTTATTGACTGCTTAGAACTTTTTGTTACATTAATCTCTCAAGGACCAAAGATTTACAACAGGTCTAGTTATATACCTTCCCCAGAATACTCAATATGCTGAAATGCTCAAGTATGTATCATGTAGTAGCATAGGTTTATCTGGTATAGCTAAAGCCACTTGGAACTTCTCCCACTTGGAACTTCAATGTACTAAGAAATCTGTGTTGGAAAGAAAGCCACGTTTCTTTGAATCATCAGAATATAGAGGTACAAAGCTGAGAATCTGACCCAATATTCTTAGAAGCAAAATTTTATGTATTCAGTGAAATCAAGCATTTAACATCCAGAACCAAAACCAAATGTGACCTGAATTCACATATCGTGAAGTCAGTGTGGAGTTATTCCTCTTGTCCTTATCCATAATACTGTCCTTATCCATGATATTGTCAGAATGCAGGCAACATAGAAACATGACTAATTTCCTGTGGTCCATGCCGTGCATAGTAAGAGCTGTCTACAGAAAAGCAGTGAGTGAAAATGCCACTTGTTTGTAAGTTGCAATATGAGAAGAAAGCACTGTGTTGTTACAGGCTTCTAAGTGAAGCCTACTGCTCTAAAATACTGTTCAGGATCTCTGCTGGGGCTGGGGCTTTCCCAGAGCTCTGCTGGTGTGAACAGTCAGCAGTGCAGCTCATATCCAAAATGCCCTGAGTGCTTTTGGCCCTAACTTCATGTTCATGAAATTTGGATGAACTGAAACTTGATTAAAAAAAAGAGAAAGCTGACTGTCTTTGCAATACTTTGGGGTTGTGCCCATTTCCTAAGGGCACTGTGATCACTTTCCTTTAGATTGGGGTGACAGAATGGCATTTAGGTGCAAACATAGAAGGCAAAGCTTTCTAGTCTTAATCTGTTGGATACATTTTTCTGCTTATACTTTCAAGTTGGCTCTTTACTAACAATAAAGTTTTCGTTGGGGAAAATTTAGGAGGATCCTGTCAATAGTAGTTACTTCCTATGGTCCTAACACATCCGTCTTGGCCACAGTTACCAGTTACCTTGTTTTACAAATTCAGCCTGTTTTTGGCTTGTGATTGAAACCAGACCATTAAAATAATCCCCTAAAGTAAAAAAGAGACTAACCTGAATATGTGGATATTTAATCACACAGTTCTATTGCAGAGTGTGCCTGTACAAATTGCTAGATCATTATGACTGAGGAAACAGTAGCTATAGGATAAGGGAAGTAAAAGTCCAGATGCAGGCAAGGCTGGAACCTTGTTAATGGGCTGCTGTGAAAGGATTCCAATATATAACCACACTTTTGATGCTCTGTAAAAATATCTGTGATAGAAAATTTGCATCAAGGGATAACTCTTTCAAAATGAAGTCATGCTGTGGACTTCATTCTCGAATGAGCAAAAAATGGCTGCCTGTTTCTGAAAATTAACTTTTGCTATTTCTATGCTATTTCTAATAATGCATGTTTTCATTATTCCTGGAAATCCTAGCATTAGAACAGACCATTAAAACCAGTACTTTCAGTCACTAGGTTTGATTGCACTCGCAGTAAAAAGCTGCACTGGGAAATTGACTGGAATAGCTTGCAAAGAGAGACTTTTTCTGGTTATCTCAAGTGGATTAAGGTAAATTTGAAAGGGGGACAAAGGAAACATTCTGCAGAATAAGAGTTCCCGCATAGGGATCTACTTCAGAGTAGCCACTGTACTTTAAAAGTGGCACTCTGATTTATTTTGGAATAACTTCTATAAGTAGATCAGTATAAGTTTCTTTCGTAGCTCTGGTAACATGAAGGATCCTTAAAGAGGGTGTGAATATGATTAAATTCAGCACCTACATCCCATTATAATTTATACCCTCTTTTAGGCTGCAGTACACTGCCAGAAAGGTGGAAAGAGGCATTTCTATCAGTTACAGGCTATTTTATTTGTCAGTTATTCTGATTGCCGCAGTGATGCTCTAACAGCAAAGCAGCACAGTGTTAGGATAGGCTCTTACAGGATGCATGGTTGGGTGTTTCATTGATTTTGGTTGGTGTTTGTTTCTCCCCCCCCTCCCCCCCCCCAAATTGTTGTCTTTTTTTTCTGTTAGAAGAGGACTTCTAGCACATGGAAAAATACTTCGCACCTGCGAGTGCTTCAGATCTCTAACTGGGGATCCCCATTCTAAAATGGTCCACACTGTTATTACTGGCTGTGTTGCCATAATGATGCAAACTCTGTTTGACATGAATATTCTTCCCTACAATTACTACAGCTGATGAGCACAGTAATTATTATAGCTTCCTAAGGTGCACTTAAAATAGCAGAGGCAAGGGAATACATTCTTGGAATATATGGTATGTTCTTTGCAGGCTGTCCTGAAAACTATCTCTCAGTGGGAAAGATCAGCTTGTCTTCTGGGGTTATGGATGAGCTGTTTTTGATTTTTAAGGGTAAAGTTTATATTGGGAAAAGATACAACAATAAGCATAAAAAATATTAATTTACTGTAACACAGCATGATTTATATTATCATTGCTTGAATCATCTTATTGTTGCTACTTCTACCCTCAGACATGACAGAACAGGCTCAAGAACAACATAAACTGATGTTATAAGGTTGAATGACATAAGCAGGAGTTTTTCAATGTCAGAAAAATCAGTACTTGGGGTACACCACCGAACAAACATCTTGAAGGTTCATGGGTGAGAAGCTGCTAAAATAGCCAGAATAGGCATAGCAAAATGGCAAAAACCAAGCAAAAAATCAATTGAAAGAAAACCTGAAAGCTTTTGTAGCCAGTATTTATGACAGTGGAGACTGTTTTCAGTATCTTAAAGGTTCACAAAATCACTGGGACTAAGCTTCTGCAGATACTGTTTTTCTTCTTTATATATATATATATATATAGATATTTAACATGAATTCTCAAACTGTGATAATGCCTGAATCATTGAAAAGGAGTTTTAAGATACAACATTTTCTATCTAGATTTTCTTCTTGTTTTAAGTGATGGCAAGCTCTAATACAAATGCTACTTTGCCAGGGAGCTGCTTATCCTATCTTACCCTATGAAATGCATTACCACGCCTACATTGCACATGATTATAACACCACAGTTTTTCTCTCTGTTGAGTGAAGAGTCATCAACAGATTTAGCAGAAAGAACAGTTGTAAATGAAAAGTAGCATATTGAAGAAGGAAGGCATCAGCAGGACAGATCAAGATATTGCCTTCAGAAATGATGAATGTTTATTAATTCAAAGCATAAGCAGCTTTTACTGGTAGGATAGTAATCAACTTGCAACTGAAGAAAATCAATGAGTAAAAGTGACACATTGAGAATTGTTTGGGACAAGCGAAGGGAGAAATCTGGGAGTGCTAATGTTTTGGCTACCCACAGTTATATCTGCCTTAATTCAGACTCCTACTCATTCCAATAGGTTTGAGTTCTGAAGCTACTGTCTAATATTTTGTGATTTTTGTGAGTGTTAATCATTTCTAATGATTATTATTTGAGTATCTTTATTAATAGGACTTCAAAACTCAGAATTTGCTGTTTATCCTTCCCAGAATAGGTAGTGTGTATGATATTCACAAAAGTCTTTAGATATAAATAAAGAGGTATTGAGATACAACGAGTATTGAAATATTGACTACCAACTACCACATGAAAGTGCATTGAGATATGAGTTATCTATCTCAGTGTGAAATTCTGCATGAGAAAATATAGAAGTGGTCTCTAATTCAAAGGCAAAGTCAAAATCTATCCTATGCCTGATATCTCCCTGAATAATCTTATCTACTGTCTCCACTTGCATTTTAATATAGAAAAAATTGCCTCAAAGTAGGTGTAATAGTGTAAAAGCAAACCATTTTAAGACAGAAAGAAGCAGAAAATATCTCTTCACAGTGCCAATATTTTGTGCTTTACCTCTATCCTAAAAACATGTTCTCTGTGCTCAGGGATAGCAATACAAAGCTCAAGCAAGTGCTGCTTCCATTTATGGTTGTATGTGCCTTTCAACATGTTTCATTTTCTTTCAGGATTCATTCAATTTGTAAAAAATGGTAGTAAGTGTAGTAATAAGTCAAAAAGAATGTCATAGTGACAGAGTACATCGAAGAACACCTTACACTCCTTTACAGACATTTATAATTATCATGAAAAAATACTGAAAGTTAGATATAGGTGAGGGTGTTCATCAAATTCAATACAAAAGGGAATTGTGTTCCGCAGCTTGAGGGCTGCTTGCAAGCCAGGCTGTGTAGACTTCTGTAGACCAAAGTGATCATGTTTTCCATTCCACTCCGGAGAAGTATAGTCAAGCAGTGAGCAGTGGTTGTCCCCTCAAGGAACCGAAGAGCAGGAGTCTTAGGTTTGAGGAAGTTTTAGAGAATTGCTTCTATCAAAGTAATTATAATTCCCTTACTTGTGTTATATTTTCAGGAAATATATTCACTAAATGTATTGGATTTATAGTTTTACATTATATTTTGTAGATTTTAATAGGCATAATCAGTACTTGAATACCACTGTCACATGCAAACAATTCTCTCACCACAACATCCTTAGGATTCTAGTACCTTCTAAAAGATCCTGAGTGTACATGATCTTGTCATATGTGACAGAACAGTCATAATTCTCATTATTGCTTTGACCTGCTTTTGCTCTGCTCTTTTTGACTGCCCTTTGAGTAGCCATATGTATTACTAGAGAGACTTTCTATAGTATACCGTTGATTGTTATCAGACTTACTAAAAGAATTTCAATAATTTACACAGCTGAGTCATTCTTTTCCATTTGTACATTATTGGCTTCATACCTTCCTTCTTGATTTCTGAGAGCCTATATCATTGTGGATTCACTGCTTTGGGGATCTTTTTCTCATATAGCATGTAGACTTCTGGTAAAAGATTATTAGTTTGATTTTTCCTTTTGTTTTCTTGATTTCCTGGTCATTGGCAAAGTGCCTAAAATGTCAATATGCTTTGAGCTCAGTTCTGTGTGTTAATGTTCTTCTTGTTATGTAGGAAATGACACATACCTGGATGCAGAATCTCCATGAAACATGACATATATCTGATTTTTGACTACCAGAAAATATCAGATTGTTGGCTTTTTTATTCAGTGTCTGAGCTGTTTGAAAAAGGCTCAAGATTTGTTTTTGTTTGAACATTCCACAAGTTTTCTAATATTAAAATCTTTCCAGAGTCAGTATTGTAACAATTTGTCTGTGAAAACTTTTATGTGTGCAAGGGGTGTTTGAACATAAAGAGAGAGCTATAACAGTCAGCAGAGTTTTCTATCTGGCTGCTGAACAGGCATTCTTGGTTATGTGTACTATATAAACTAACCTGACATTATTTTCTATGGCACTTTGTTATGAGGTTCCTGTGCTGAAATTGCCTCAGTGGCATCTTCAGAAAGAGCAGATAGCAGTGGTCTAACACTGCCCAGCATCGTGTCATTTACGGTGGCTAAAGTAAACATTGTCTTTGTAGGATTCTACAGCTCTACTGCCTATGTTCCAGAGCAAGACTGTCCTCACTATAAGTTAACCTGTCAAACTCCTTTACCTTTCCCCCAGCCTCTACGAACTCCTTTTCAGACCTACTATTTAGAGACTTCCAGTACTTTGGTCGTTTGCCCATATGAACCTCTATCACACAATGGATCCAAAAGCTGATGTTCACCACTACCTCTCAGACTCATTTTTCATCAGCCTACCTGGCACTGGTTTCGGAAATCTAACAAATAACTATATTAAAATCCATTTAGCTATAGAATGCCTTAATCATATTTCTTAACTTTCACCCCAAATTGTTATTTTTTAAAAAATACCTACGTAAAAGTAATTTTTAGTATAAATTTATTTGCTCTATTAGTTTGAGCATAAGGTTGAAAACCACAGTTTGGTTTTCTGGAAGCTGGCTGAGCTGAAATGAAATTAAGGGTAGGGCATACAGGGGTTAAGAAATATCCAGACTTTACAGAACTGAATGGCACTGGTGATCTGGCCTGCAGAAAGGGCTCATTCAGACAGTGTTGACCAGCACAGATACCAGAAGTCCTGTTTTTCAGACAGGGCAAAACTGACTGCTTGTGGTTTATAAAGAAGCCATTGCATGTAAGAGAGACTGTAAACCCCAGAATTTCAGCCACACTGTGACCAAAGGGGTTGTGGGAGGGTTGCACTGAACCCTGGGTCTACCTACATCCCACTGCAGGTGTAGGTGTTCCTTGCTGCTGGTCTTGCGGTGCTCCAGCAGCATCCCCTTTATCCAGCAGCTGGAAGTGTATTCTTTTTCCTAACTTTTGCCATGCATGTGGCTATATTCAAACTCTTTAAATAAATTCCTTGAGACATTTTTTACTTCTTTGCTGCCCAATTCTTTCAAATAAGTGGCAGGTATATTGATGAGTAAAGGGGTAAGTTATGCAGCACCTATTGATGCGTTCATTAAGTGAAGGTAGATTCTCTTTTCTTTTGTGTTTTGATGCATGAATAATTGCTCAGACTAATTATTCTATCACAAACTGAACTGTGTAATATATTACACAATAGCAGGTAGGTACTTAATAGGGTTAGAAGAGGACGATGTATGGTAAAGTTAAAGAATTTGCTACTGCATCCAGGACAAATACATAATTTATAGTTGCCTGGGGTAATTTTTAACACGTACATCATTTATTTGCTTGATTATCTGTTAGAAAAATATGTGTAGATTACTAACTTTAGGCAGCAGCTCTTCTTTTAGTTGTTTTGGGTTTTTTTTCCCCATTCATCAGCTGTTTTGCACTATGCTGTTACTTGCAAGAGTGAAAGTTTTCAGCTATGGCCCCAAGAAAAGTGCTGTTTGTTTTGAAATTAAAGGAAGATAGCCTTCATTAAGTGCCAAGACAGAACTCCTGTGGTGTTTTGGGAGTGGGAGGATGACACACATTCACAGAACTATGGTGCTATGGGAAATTTGTCACTTTGAGGGGAATAATAAGGACAAAATGCTGATTAACATTGACTTCAGCCACTGTCCCTGGATTATGCAAATTTAATGTTGATCTTCTGTTATGACCCACTTGTCCCTTATCCAACTCCCAACTTTTCCTGCACACTGATACTTAAGGTCATAAGTAGAAAATTTCACTGCTTATTAAAAATGGAAAATGTTTAAAAATATTTAAAATATTATTATATTCTTAATTTTATGTGTAATTTAATAGGACCATCTTTCCCTCTCCCCCCTTTGAAGTGTATTTACAGTTGGCTAGAATTTCTGTTAAAAATATGTATTTTTCCACATGGAGTAGGTGACCTTACTAAGGACCACAAAATAATTTGACAAATGGTAAAACTGGCTAAGGTTATGTACTACAAACTGGTTTTGGCCCTGACTAATTTAGAATGCCTGATCTGGTATTAGATCCTTTAATTTGTGTTAATTGGCTCATAACAGTTAAAGTATTGTAGAAAATAATATGGTTATGGAGACAGAAGCCATCTGAAACTGTACTGAAATCAGTAGGAAAAATTATAATAAAGGAGTAGTACTAAAGCTTTTGAAGTCTCGGTTAAGAAAAGTATTGCAGCCAAACATTTGTTGAAGACATTAGAATTGAGTGCCACGATATATGGATCAGACCTGTGGAGAGTCAAATGGTTATCAGACAGATCCTGGAGGTATTGGAAAGCCATGCAGATGTGGCACTTAGGTACGCGGTTTAGCAGTGGACTTGGCAGTGCTGGGTTAATGGTAGGACTCAGTAATCTTAAAGGTCTTTTCCAAGCTAAAACACCTTATTTCTATGAATCTTGCTCTCTTGTAGCACATAAGTAACAAAGCTTTAGTGCTCTCTGCTTTTAAAAGGGGAAGCCTTTGGACAGAAAAAAAGTTTGGTAACATAAAATGTAAATACGACAGGGAATTTTTCCAAATGAGGAAGAACTTTCTGCTTCATGCATGTCATTTTTCATTTGTAATCATGATGTTACCTGAGAAGATGACCTTTAGTATTTGTTGTATTTTGAGAACCAAACCTGTGAAAGACTTTTATTAATACTTGGAAACTTCACTGTTGAGCAATGTTGGTATACTCTTGGCTTTTGTGCAGTCACTGTGTCCTGTAGACAAATAATAAAGATTCCTTTTTTTTTTATTGCTTTTGACAAGGAAGCCACAGTTTCCTGGTTTCAACGTGATTTCTGCTGAAGTGACTGTACCTTTCCTAAGCTGGATATTAGTTTAATTGAAATGCACGTGCTTTTTCAGAAGAGAATGAACCTTTACAAATAAATAAAACAAATAGAAAATATTTGTGAGAAGACCTTCTGTGTTATTCTTTCCTTCTTTGGTTACAGAACAAGGAAAGAAACCATAAATTATTCCTTAAATAAAAAAATATGAAAAAACATGAAAGTTTTAGCCTTACTCACCTGGATAAAAAGAAAAGAAAAAAAGCCTTTGAGAGATCATAATTTCTGTAATGGTTATATTCAATGAGTAATGGAAAATATCAAGAATGCTGTGTTTTAATTTCCTGTTTTGTTTAATGCTTGGGTGGAGGATCTAGTGATGTTCATGACCTCTTTTAGATACAGTTTTCAAGAAAGGTTATAAGAATGCTCAGTTTGCAAAACTCGAATGTCACTGGATTACATGTTCTACTTTCAGTAAAAATAGTACGTGTTTGCAGTTTGGTATCTAAAGTCTTAGCCAAATGGTGAAGGAGTTTAATCTTTAATAATTGTTTAATATTTTGTCAGGTTTTTGTGCTAAGTAAATGTGAAAAATAACAAAGGACACCAGGGCCAAACTGTCTGAATAACAATTTGCTTTCCTTTGCCATCTCTTTTTAATTGCTTTGTAGTAAAAATTGAATGAAAATGCCAGGTGTCTTCTCTATCAAATCTGGTTTTGTGTCTGGAATTTCTAGCTTGAGAACTGAACATGAATAAAAGTAGAGTAGGCAGGCTAGAGAGTGACTTTACTCAGTTGAATAAAGTAAAAGAAAACATAAACCCAACTTTTATTTCAGTTTCTAGATTTTGTTATTATTCTAAAGCAAGAGAAAATGGATCATATTAATTACTTTACAAATTAATATATTAAGACTGGTTGCATTGTGTTCATTTAGACAAATATGCTATTTTTCCACCTATCCATTGTTTGATGAAATATCCTACACCTTTCTGTTCTGTATAACAGGTATAATACTTGTCATGTAATACATATTCAGTGTGAGATATTATACTTGTTAGAGTTTTATGTTGGTGAAATTTGGGATATTTAATGAATACTTTAGTGGAAAATATTTTTGCCATTATTTACATAACTTAGACATTTTAGTTATGCTACTGAAATGATATCCATTAGTGTATTTTACTTTTCTGTCTGAAAGATTTTTCTAAATGTATATGTTAGTTTACGGAACATTGATGTCATCTCTTTCTGTTTCTGAGACTTCCTCTACGTACTGTAGCAAGAAGCTATAAACACCACGGAAAATGGAGAAGTAATGACAAAACCTAACTTTAGATCAGCATTCTTGAGCTTCTAGGATCCTTCTATGGACAGTGAAGAAAACCACGCCTGTCTCGTCAGAGCCAATGCCTTCCTCAGTGACCTCACTGTCAGCAGCTGTCAGGATGTGACACCACAGTCTCTCATCATCTTGCCTGTGGCTGAACCTTCTTATCTGTGGTGGCACAATCCATTTGCCAGGCTGAACAATTGGGAGTATGATCGGATCAGCTCCCTGATGCATCTGGAAACTAGCACTCCAAAAAAAAAAAAAGTGTTTTAGTCAGTTCAGTACCACAAAACTGAGTTGATAGATCCATCACAAGGTTATGTGAGGTGTAGATGAGGAGGAAAAAAAATATCTTTGCCTTTTGATCACCAGTTGTAGCTCACAGTTAGATCAGATGAACGGTGTTGTGAAAATGTTGTTCTGCTTAGACATACAACTCGCTTTGGAATAATGTATCTTTCCATTGGACAAGGCTGGTGACATTAGCTTCTGTAGACTAATGTAATCTTGTAAACACCTGCTACTTAAATGCAGTAAAATTTGGAAATATCCATCATCATTCATTCAGAAGACTTGTGTCTCTACATAGATCATTACATTTAGTTGCCTCTGAGAATGCAAGACCCTAAACAAGGATCTGTCATTACTGCCTAGAGAACCTATCTTTCCTAATCACACCCAGATGAATAGATACTTTCTGAGGAAAGAAAAGATCCTTTAAAAAAGATTAGTAGCCTGGAGTATCACTCTTAGGTTTGTTTTTCTTTTTTTTTATCCACAACCATCAGGGACTGCCTCTGATCTCACACGGAGAGAAAAGAAAGGTGCTGTGAGAAGTTTAGTGGATCCAGATGCTGAAACAGGAGACACCCAGATGTATCTGCATGTCAAAAGAGACTGATAATGGCTGAACAAAGCTATGAAATGAGTAGACAGAAGAGAGGAGAAAATGGTCAGACATGCAGAAATCATAAGGAATAGCAAAAGGCAAGAGACAGGTAGAGTGTGAAGGAGGAAAATTAAGTGAAATTAAAAAAAGTCAAAGGAAAATAAACTCTATATGTTAATAAACACATAAATATACAAATACATAATGATGCAAAATAAGGATGTATTTCCCATATGAAAGAAATGGAGAGCAAAGACAGAATAGATCAATGGTGTCTCCTAATCACATTCTTTTCATGTGAAGATCAATCTTAGAAGCCAATTTATCTAATTGAAATGATCTACTGTTTCTCATACAACTGTGCTGATCTATCTTAAAAATCTCCTGAATCCACTGCTTTTTAAGAATTTTCCTCAGTCGGAGATTACTTTTGACCTATATGAAAATTCATATTTATTGGCATCTACTTTACTGTCATCTGTCTATTTGCATTAAAACCTAGAAGTCTGAAGGTTATTTGCTTCCAGACTGTCTTCAAAAATTGGCAATGCTTTGATGTACATTTTCACTTTTCTGACAAATTATTATGCTTGATGTCATCAAGGAAAGGCATAGAGGAGTTGCGTTCTGAAACTTCTTGAGATGCTTGCTCCAGGCACAGAATGTGTCCTGTTACTTGTGTACCACTGATGGTATTTAAACATGTTGCACAGAATAATTCAAGTCATTTACGTGCTGCATTCAGTAATTCAAGGCATCTATTAAAGAACAGAAGCATTAGCTTTATGTAGACTTAGTCAAAAAGTCCTCAGAACTTATTGGTTGAAGTGATTAGGAAAAATATACTGTTGCAATTAAAGACTTTTTCCTACTGGATAAAATAAAAAAGTCTAGGCTTAATGCATGAAATCAAGTGCATTAAAATGACATTAGCAAGTCGTATGACTGAACGGAGCCAGCACTGTGGAGCAAGCCAGCTTGTGCTGGTGATGTGATTAGAAAGCCTTCATGCTCGCCTGGTCCTTCGAATGACGAGAGCCAAGAGCTCCAAGGGCCAGATGGGCATATTTGGACCCTCTTGTTCATTGTCCCCCACACAGAAGCCAATTCTCACACTTTGAAAATGCTTCGTGTGCTGAACCAAAGTTCAATGAAATGCTTAACTAAAATGGCACCTTTCGTACGCTTCAGGTGGGTATAAAACTATATTATTGCTATAAAAATACTGCGAATGATTTACTAGTATGTACTCAGGTTCATGAAGGAATTGTAAGGGCTGTATTTCTGAAGAGAGCATGGTGTGGGATTGCTTGGACATAGCTATCAGTTCACCTGGACAATGGCTTCACTTCCAAAATATCTTCTGAAAGCTAGGATTTTATTTAGCTTCGCTCCCAGCTCAGGAAAGTATTTCTTCTGTATGCAGTAAGTGGATTGTGAGAAGCTGGAGACAAGCTGTGTTTTGGAGCGCAGCAGATTTTAATACCTCTTATTGGATTATAGTATTCTCTGACTTGTGGAATTACTTTTGAGCATTCCAGAAATTTTATTACAGATGTCTCATCTCTATTCTGAATTTTGGACATTTTTGAAATAGTTTTCTGTTTTGGAGCTTTATAGCAACAGCTGTGTAATCTTAACAAACTGGTTCAAAAGAGGTCCACATTAACATTTTCATTTCATGGGGATTCATATCCCCCAAGTTTAGCTTTGAGTACTGAGTTCAAACAAACCAAAAACTCAAAGGACCTCCACCCATATCATTGAATTTTGTCTGAGGAACGTTTTTCTTCTTTGAGTCATAACCAGCATAATAATGAGTAACAACTGGTTTCCATCCAAACAATGAGTGACCTGTTTTTGCTAAAAATTAGGTCTTTATCTGGGAAAGCTATAAGTCTTGGTGACAATCTTGGTCTCCCAGGTTTAAATTTCAATCCTTCTCTGCAAGATTCACATAAATATTTACTTTTTATAGCTGCAACCTGCTTTGCATATATTTGTGAATTTATTTATTTTTACAGGAAGGATGATTTGTTCACTTTTTCTCCTATGATATTTTTCTGTATGGTATGACTTCATCATCAGCTCGAATACTGAGTATGGCTTCTTTCACAGTCTACTGCCAAAGGAAATATTTACAAGTGCAACTGGGGAAAGAGAAACTCTATGACTGCTATAAATTTATTGCTGGTTACAAATGTGTCATGATTCTTAGTGGTGCCATGTCTAATTTAGAGCAAATGCAGACCTTTGCATAGACAGTGCTCTGACACTCCAGTTAAATCTGCAGAAAGACTAGTTACTTGGATAGAAACATATGACCTCATTCTAAGATCTGAGTGTTAGTATCAGCTTGCCAAAATTCTTTGGGGAAGAGTTAAGAGTCAGACATTCTTTTACAAGGGTCTCATCCATACCTTAGGTCTTTGTTTATTTTTGTTTCAAAACCTTTTCAATAAATTTATCGCAGATATATATACTTAAACTTTATGGGATCTCATATGCATTTCCCTGGGAAGTAAATTTGGAATTTTTTTCCTTGATTTTTTTCCTTAATTTTTATTTAACTACTAGAAATCTAATTTTGAGAATTAATTTTTTTGTGCTGTTTGATTTTTGTTTCTGACATTTTCTTACTGTTATGTATTTAGATTTTAATTAGTAAAGATTACTGATTTCTTCCAGGATTATAATCTTGTATTCTTCTCTGATATCCTTTTCTGCCTGTGTATATGTTTCATTCATGTACTAAATAATTCCTCAGTTGTTTAGCAAGTTACTATCTCTAGAAAAGGCAGATTTTAGTTTCTAATAGTTTAGTGAAGATAGACTTTTGTTGCATTTTAAGTTGATAAGAAAATTTAAAATTGTACAAACAAACAGATTTCTGGATGAATATGATTTTACTTAATGAAAATAGTGAGTATATATACAGTGAAGTGAAAATAAATCATTATATATAGTAATAGCTAAGTAGATAATGAAGCCTTAATTTCTTACCAAAATGTCATGCTCCATGAACAGCCTTCAAACTCTTCAAAGCAAGTCTCTGGGCAGACTTGGACCACAGTAGGCCAACTTTCTTGCCACAGTAGGCCTCCTTAACTCCAGTGAAGGCTTCTAGAGACCATGATGATACAGTTTTTCCTCATGATTGGATGTGCTGCATGTGGAAACACTGGACTTTGATCTACTGCCCATATATGTACATATATTTATGTGAAGGCAACTCATCTTTCCATTTGTACAGCTTCTGCAAGAAAGAGAAGCCAGAGGTTGTATGTTGCTACTTGAACAGTATTTAGAGTTTTTTCCTGGCCACTTTCTTTCTCAACAGAACTTTAATCACTGAAAAGGAAGTGGCACTATGACAAATTAATTATACTGGAGTTATCAGCTTGATTTTGGACACCATCTTTCTTCAGCTTGTTGGTCTGTTGGGTCCTTTGGGACCACTGGAACCTTCCAAATGCCCTGTGAGAGTTACACTTGCAGTTTGGTTGTGTGATGGAATAGAGACTATAATTTCCCTGGAAAAATGGCAGAAAGCAGCTCGCCAGAGGCAGAACATTAAATCTACTGTTGCTCCTGGGTGATATCTGGTGAGCCTTCAGGAAGGAGAGGAGAGAGACAGAAGCACTATAGCTGAAATGAATCGTCATACTCAGGGACATGAGTATACTTGTATACTCCTGCTTTTGTACATCTCTGCAGTGAACAGATGAATATGATATCTGCGCTGATTTTAATTCCTCCAGTAATAGTAAAAAACACAAACTTCGGCAGTAGGAAAATACATGGATGTTTTCTTATGGCTCTTGGCAGTTCTATATAGACTTTTCTGAAACGAATATCTGTATAATATCTGTACTAACCAGATTAAACTAGTACAGCTATAACTCCTTATATTGTAAAAATGTCTTAATTTGCAGTGTAGTCAAGACCTAAGCCTTTGAAGGGGCAAAAATATTACAATTAAATTTTCATGAAGAGCCATTTTAAAAACAAGAAGAATTGCACAAGCATTTAGCTGTGTTTTCTTTTTTTAAATCTTTTTCTTATTTTATTTTAATCTTCCAGAATATGTACAAATCTCAAAGACTTACTTTTTGCTTTCTGGAAAGTATTTTCTCCACTTCCCATATTCCTTTCCCATTTTTTGCTACTTAATTCTGATCACTGGAACTAAAAGCCTAGAGGAAATATTGTTATTTGATTCATGTAACAAATTAATAGATTTCTCATTACTGCTGTGTACAGATGTTCGGTGGATATTTCAGATTATGTGTAAAAAAACGTTTTGGAAATATTGCATGAGGGATTAAAATATGCCTTTGGTTTCTGCTCCCAACAGATTTTTGCAAGATTTGAGAAACCCTTAAAATGTTTTGGATTGGAAGTTCTGGGGGAACAAATAATTTAACATATTGTTTCACCATCAAAAAGAACCTGGATTAAATTAATGGAAGTAAAAAGAAATTCATTCGCAAAAACCTTTATACTCAAGAAGTGTCTATTCCTCAGCAGGAAACAAGTGCTGATCTCACAATTCAGTACTATGATATACTCTGTCAGTCTTTTTTGCTGATTTTTTATAAATAGTTCACTTCTCCTTAAATACATAAAAAAGCAAGTTTTGTTGAAAATTAGTACAATACATTTTTGTTCTTTTTCTTCTTCTTTTCCTGTTCTATTCCTTAGAAATTTTGGAAAGTTAGCTATAAATAGGTTATTATTTAGAATGAATCATTTTTCATTAAATAGTTTTAAGGATTAAATGTAGCACAATTATGTCTAATCTATTAAGCATGAAATATATTCAAAAAAGGACATACATGTTTCACAAGAGTCTCAAAGAGTGAAATATTATAGACTAATAATAGAGGAAAATTTAGATAGAAAATGAAATTTAAAATCAAAATGTTCCAACTGGGAATTTTATTCTCTTTAAAGATTTCAGTAAAAGGTATTTATTAATTTTTTTGCTCTCTTCTGACTTATTCCCTCTACAATTATCAGACAGGTTTATTTTTTTTCTGACACCTTTTATACTTTTTCTAGCTTTTTTGTTTTAGTCACTTCCTTATGAATTATGGACAATGCACACAGAAGCTGTATAAAGTTGTTCAATAATTTCGACTCTAGCATTTAAGTTGCTTGTAAGTTTGCCAAAATTTAACTCTTTGAACTAAAACATTGCCTCCCATGTAGTTTCACTGGTGAGGGAAGGGGATAGAAGTTTCCATCAAATGTGATTTGTCTGGGGCTTTTTGAGCATGGGAAAACTGCATCTAATTGCTAATGTTAGTAAGTATTGCATTGAGTTATATTTTCTGTCAAAAAATACATTGAGGTTATTCTGATGTCAGAAATACACTTGGTGTGACACCTGTGGATATTTGGCCAGTTTGTGAACTTTCTTACATCTCCAGTCTCATTAGAGCCACATTCACAATAGAGACTATTGGTGTTGGGAAACTATCTGAAGATTTCGTTTGAATTGGGCATGCTAAAATCCAGGACTGGAAGGTGTGAGCAAAATTTTCCTTAGAGTTGCCCCTTTCAGCTGTCAAGGACTATTATCATATTAGGTAGTGAAAGATGGATGTGAACTTGCCCTTTGTTTCCTGTATTGCTTCCTCAAAAGGGAGGACACACCAATGTGTGGAATCAACAGTTGTAAAAAGCTAATGGAAGGGTAGAAACAACAAGGAGATTAGGGTGAAGAACTAGGTGAAGGCTAGATGAAGATAAACATTTTGCTTAGGCATATATTGGACTCAACAACAGTCCTCCTGTCCCTGAGATGTGGAAATTATAATGCCAGTAAATCTCACAGAGGTGCTGTGAAGAGTTTTCATGATCGTCTCCAGTATATTCAAGTATTGTACACAGCACAAAAAAATCACAAAGAAATAGAAAATAATGTATTCAGAGGTGAATGACATACAGTAAATACAGGCTCCATACTGAGTGATAGAAACCACAAAGTATGAATTACAGTATTCAAAGTATCTTTCCATCATAACTACTAAATAAGTAGGTACCCTATGGAGAAATAATTGTAATCATTGTATTTTTAAAAAAAAAATCCTTAAAAACTGTCAGATACTTATGAAGCCCTGATTCATAAACTGTCCTCAAATCTTAGCAAAAAAGTGAGAGGAGCAGTCACAAATCTGTAAGATGTTTATATGTTCTGAGGTATCCAGTCATCATTGTCAAATGTCTTTGTAACTTATCATTTGCATATGGTCTCGAGCATGAGGAGCAGGCAAAGGAAAGACCTTTGGTTCCTGGCAGGAATTCACTGTGTATGTTACTGTGCTTCACGCTATTGTATAAGTTTTTCCAACCTTCTTCATCTGAAGACAAACTTTTTTTTAACACACCCCTTAATCCACATATGTGTTTAGATTGTTGTAGAATATCTGGAAACTTTTAGAGGTAAATGACGCTTTATCATTTCAGTATGTTAATTAGAAAATATTGCTATTTTAATTGCAGAAGTGTGTATTGTTGACAAAACAAAGAGGGCCTAATGTACTTTAAATGTCCTCTGCTGACTGATGATATCCCTTTAATTTGTAGCACATTTTCTTTACACTAGTTTGTGTGCTTAGATGTGTCCTCATTTGACTTTTGGCTCAAGCAAATAACTCCAGAAATGAAGGATATGCCTACTGAGATCACTTCCTGCTGAAGTCTGGTTTCTTGGCTGGGAAACTGGCTTCTCTTGTTCCTGCTGGAAAGTATTTACAATGGGGATGTTGTAGTACAGTGGCAAAGTTATTCCAGGACATGTTCACGAGTATAAATAGACATATGAATAGTTATGCTAAAGAATCATAGAAGGCAATGAAATTAAAACCTACTCATAATAATTTTCAGTCTGGGTTTTAAATTGCCGTGTAAGGAGTCCTATGGGCAACTCATCAGTAAAGGACGTTGGTAGCCCAGCTAGGGAATGACCACCCTCTATTTCTGCTCATGAAATGGCTTTTGTGAATAGCCAATTATCTAAATACTTTGAAAAGTTACAGTGATACGCCAAACCTTATTCTTGTGAAAGGTAGTATTTATGTCAAAATTCCTTTGAGTCCTCTTAATACAGGCAGGGTCCCTGTGTGGTGTGTTTGCTCTCGTGCTGCTGGTTGCAGAAGTGCTGCGTGTGATAGTGCTGAAACTCAGGACAAGCACTGTCTGCAAGGCATGCCTGTTCTGTGCAGCAGGGCCTGGGGGCACAGGCACAGAGGTGAGGAGCTGGGACAAGCTGGGAAGAGAAATGATGTTTGGTTGCATCATTAGACTGTTAATTCCTCACCTCGGGACTGGTATGAACCTTTCTGCACCACCTTTCCTGAAGGTGATTCAAAAAGTGGTTTTCAGGAGTTGAATTGTGATTGTCCCTCTGCTATCCTCAGGTATTTCTATTTCTCAGGAAGAAATATTTATTAACTGTACTGTTTGCAAAGGAAAATACAGAAGTCTTAAGCAATTTGTAACCCATTTTAGCTTTTGATATGAGGACCTGTGTAGTTAAAGCTAACGGCAACGGTTTTCTGTAGTTGATATTTTGGCATGTTTACTTATTACTCATTAGAAAAATGGTAGAGTGACCTTTTCTTTTGACTTCTTTCATACCTAACCATAATATTTAGTTGTATTCTTATTACCAAAGTTATTTCCTGTGTTCTGCTGCTTGTCCTGATATCTTTTATGCTCTTATGCATCATCTACTTCTTTTAAAGCTCTTGGTAATTGCAAAAAAATTAACAATCCTATGATAACAAATAATAGCAATTTTTTATTAAAGATACATTTTTTTTCTTACTTTTTCTTTCAGTAGGTGCTCTACTTTTCTGCAAAAACCACCCCAACAAACAGATTTACAGGAAAATCATGCAGATAGTATTGATTTGTCAGAAACATTCCATTAAGTAAAGATTAAAAGTTAAGGAATTCCTTTGTCTTTATGAATTAATATGTTTACGGTGCACTGTTATCCAATATATACAAGAATGTGCAAATAAATATGTAGTTCTTGCTCATATTACTGTTGTCATCATTGCTATGTTTTTCCCAGAAACAGATTCGAAGTCCCTCTGGCTTCTTCCTCCTTCTGAGTTAACCATAGTCTTGGGCAGCCTGCTGAGCAGATGAGATTGCTGATTTATAGCTAGTTTGTGCTCCTTGTCTCCCCTTGCCTTTTGGTATATTACCTTTCTCTTATACAGAGGCACAGTTTTAGGGCATTGGTGTGAACCTTGAGTCAAAACAAGGTGCTCCAGCCTGTGTACTCCTGTACATAACACCTCACCAGCCAGCGCTCATCTCAAGTCTCCAAATCCCCATTGTACTTCCATGGCATGTATGTACTAGACAGCATGACAGACTGTTGATATTACGGATGTTGCCAAAACACTAGCATTAGATTGTCATAAAGGAGATAATACCATCATTTATTTCCAAGTTTATATCGGAGAGAAAAGAGACATATCTCCACAGTCCCTCATGAAGTGTATTGAGCTTGATATTTGAACTGTTACTTCAGTGCAGCAGAAATGTCTATATATGAGGTGGGGGTCCAGTATCAGTAATATAGGCCCTGTGCAGTTCTGTAGAGAGAACTTGCCCTTTATGTAGGTATTCAACATTAGGAAACATTTGTTCACAAGAGCAAAAAGACCCAGTGGAAAGTGATCTTTTCAACTGGCATATTTTCAATTATTTCTGATGAATTAAACTGACCTTTAGAAATACATGTCTGGGCTGGCACTAAAGCCAGAGTTTCTGTTTTTTTAGTGTGTGTGTATACATGAAGGAAGCAGTAAGCAGGGCTATGAGCTATTGTTTGTGCCCAGGCAGGTACCTGCAGCAGGTACACTCTGCGTGCACAGTGGTGAGTGATGGCAGCTCCCCCGGTACGCTCCCTTCCCGCGTGCAGAACAGAGTGTCGAGCTGTGCAATCAACACTGCCAAGGTGTTTGAGGCAGGGAACACTGTGATCCTTCTTAAGGCAACTCCGGCATTTTAATGATCTGAAAGGTTATATTGAATTATAACAATATCTGTAGACAGTCCACTGAGGGAGAGAAGTGGGGGGAAGTCTTTGAGTGTTCGGTTGGTTTCTTTTCAAGAAAAAGATTTCCGAGTAATTTTTATTTTAAAGACTAGTGTAGATGGGAAAATTCTAATAAGAAATCAGAATTTTGTTACCTAAATGAAACTTCATATATATACACAGACTTCTGTCTTCTATCCAGTTGTCTTAGAAGTATTTGCTGTGTTACAAACAGATCAGCTTAGAGACAAAAAGTCATAATTTTAGGGCTTAGAATGAAGACCATGCTTTCAGAGAAACTCAGATTTTGTTCATAAACTGAAGGGATTAATATTTTTTTGAGAAAAGTTCAGTGTATGAACTGGTGCATGTGTTGAAAATCCACACTTGGAAAATCTTTGAAAAACTTGAAAAATACTGTTTTGGAGCAGTCAGAAACTGAGCCCCAAGCTCTTATGAAGGCGGAGCTTGTCAGAGGAGAGAACTCCAACAGTGTTTCCAAAGCCTGCTTTATAACATAAGCAATAGAAAATACCAGTTCCAAAGCCCTGATTCATCTTACTTGATTTTAGCCACCTGAATGAAATATTTAAATTAGCACTAATATTAATTAGCTCTCTCTACAGAGAATACTGAGAGTAAGAAGCACTTCAGAGTTACTAACTTCCAACAGGAAAACCTTAGTCTCTGTAGGTGCTTTATTTAAATTTCAGTCGAATCTGCACACAAGTTCTTTTTCTTCTCTCTACTATCTCCTTTTTTTTTTATTCCACAGATGGACTTCTGACATTTTTTACCATCAAATATGTGATGGAAAAGAAACAATCTTGTGTCTAAAGTGTTACAGGTTCATTGATAAGGGGACCAAGTTTAGGAACTTGCCACAAGAATCGGACTATAGCCAGGGAGTAGCAACGAAGAAAGAGCACAAAGCCTTTACATATTTATTTGCCTGGTATCTTCTAAATACATATGTATGATGAAGACTCAAGGCTAGAACAAATACTCAGATAAGACTACCAAGTTGTCAACTAAACTTCAAATAAATGTTAAGCACAAAACTTCAAAAATTCATTTGGACTTTTGAACTACACTGCAGTATAACTAATATTTTTACATTTTTTTTTCTGTGCCAGAAAAGAATAATTGCCTTTGTTGGAACTAACAGTAGCTTGTAGATATATAAAAATTTCGTTAGTTAAGAGATGTCTGAAGGTTGCTTATAGTTACCTGTTGTCTCAGTTATGTGAAAGACTGGGAAGAAAGAAACTCAACTGATGCAAAAAAAATATCTTCAATCAATTTGGTTAGATTGAACAGTTAAAAGCAGGAGATAAAAAAAGATTAGTAAAAGAAACAGCACAAGTATTGCATGTTTGGCATGGAGCAACAGATGGTTTCAGGTTAAGTATAGGCATAAATCTTTTGCAATGGTTACTAAGCCATGTAGCAACCATAAAGAAAAAGAATGTCCATGCTTTTATTTGGCAACTGGAGGCCTTTGTGAAATTTCTAACTAGTTCACTCGAAGAATCAGGAAAAGAGTGCTGCTCTAATGTCCCTTGTTTAGTGTTCAGTTGTGATGGAAAATTTCAGAAAAAGGCTATGCCTAGGTTTTTTAACTTTCCGACACAAAAGTTAAAAAACCTCATGATTTTGTGATCTGAGGACAGAAGCTGGAAAAACTAAAGTATACCAGATTCTGCAGAAACGTTAAGCAGACAATTCTCCATCTGAAGGAAAAAGACTTGGTACAATACTGAAACACAGTATTTACTTACAAAATGACAGTCTTATATTCAATTATTAAGGCAAATATTTGTAAAATTTAGGAAAAAAAATGTTTAATATACTGTTAAAAACACAGACTAATGCTCAGGAAATTTTTTTTTTTTTTTTTTTGACGTTTGTATGCTTTTGAGCTAATGTGTTTCATAATTTTTAAACAAACCTGCAGTAATGAGTTGAATCCTGAAATGGTCGGGCAGAAATTAAATTTCCTTATATCACTGTGTATCTTTATAAGGACACAAAAGGGAATGCCAAGGAAAAGAGATGATCTATGTTTATTCCTAAGGAAACCTGTACTCTGCCTACATATGTTGGTGAAGCTACTATTGCCTCCTACCTAGTATCTTATTTTTGAAATCTGTACTTTCAATTGCCAGGTGACTATTTTGTTCTCATCACTGGCAATAGCAAAATATTTTAGATGATGCAATGCGATATCAATGCACTTTATAGAAAGCCAGAGGTACACTACTTAAGTGAAAATTCTGCATTACAATACTGGATTTTTTTCCAGAATGTTAAGGATACTACAACTTCTATTTATAAGAATAATTTATCTAGATTTTGGCAAATAGTTACAAAACATTTGAGATGCAGTGCAGGTCTACTAAGAAAAGAAAAAGTACCTCTTCTTGGGTCATTAATGGTGGCTATTCTGAAGTTATCAATCAATGGAGTTCATGTGGTCTATAAAATACTCATCAGGGACATTAAATAAAAAAAAAAGCAGATTAAGGCTCTTTGCACATAGGTCATGCAAAGAGGTAGAAATACATGTTGTCTATCTTATTGTAAGTGGAGATTGCAGTAAAACAGTTTCTTCAGATCACTGTCTACACTTAAAAGGGACATGTCCAATGACAGAAGGGAACGTCAAAGAAAAGAAAGGATCTGTGAGTGGATAGGAAATAGATGAGAGCACTTTTACATCTAGTCAATCTATCTTCCAAAAATCTAATATAACAAAAGGAAATCTAAGTCAGCCTTAGGAGTATTCAGCCTGCCTCAGAGCAGAAACTTTAGACATTTTCTCAGGGTTAAGATGGATAAAGATCAGACACAGAAAAAAAAGCACCCCAAACCCTAAAACTCAGCCTCCTTGGTTTATTCTTCTGGGAATTTCTGGGAGCTCTGAAAGAACAGTGTCCTTGGCTGTTATTCACACCAAAAAGTTTTCCCTGGGACCTCTCTACAGCCATTCTCTGTCTCAAGAATAGCACAAAATGGCTACAGCAAGTGGTAAAATCTTTCTGGTAATCTTTTATTCCACCATGTTTCCAGGTGATAATTGAGGAGCATGGTTCATTCTACGGCTCTGTGATTTTCCTGGCTCTTCTACAGTATTTATAAACTGGAAATTTTCCTTTCCAACTCTTCGCACACATACTTCTTCCCACCTGCCCTCAGCCCTTACTCATGTTCCCAATGGAGCTGTTGTGGTCCCTGGAGAGCTGCACAGGGTGAGGCCCCATCACCATTATTGTTGCTGATCAGCTATGTGAAGGATAATTTTTAAATGGCCCAAGATGCATTTGTGTGTTGCTGCTTTCAATTGTCTGCCCAAAATTTGCAAAGCAGATCTATATCCAAGAGTTAAAAATGAAAAACATAGAAGAAAAAAAAAAGATGCTTCTCCAGATATTAGCATTTCAGATTTAAACTAATACCTCCCAGGAAGATGGGCAAATAAAGTAGGCGAAAATCGTCCTAGGCAAATTCCAAGAAAATACTTAGAATTCTGCCAAGAGCAAGACTGACACTATAAATCTTAATTAATCCAGATGATACATTAATATTCCCTAAATTTTCCTATTCTCCAACAGATTATGAACCAATACTTGTAAAATGCTTTGAAGAGGACAAACGCTGTTTAAATACTACATATTAGTTATTATTATGGGTAGTGTTGTTGACTTGATTTGAAGAGATCCATGTGATGACTGATTTAAAATAAATTACTAGTGAAATGACAACTGAACAGTGTATGAAAAGAAGCTCAAAACATTTAATCAACACCAAGTTCTACTTTCTTCCTGAAAACACACTGATTTTTATTTTTTGCATATCTTTCTTATATTAAATGAAAACATCTGTCTGGGATTTCTAAGAATCTGGAGAACAAATGGAAATGAAATGCAGCATTCCTATCTTTCAACTGTACTTTTTATTAATTGCAGATCAGACTACAATCCAAGATCCAGGTGCAGTGATGTTTTTAAGGAGAGGGCCCCAAACAATCTACACATGAAATGTGTGAGAGCACATCTATACCTCTCTGGAGCAACAAAGGGCCAGGATTCCTCAGGTAGGTCCAGAGGGAACTTTCCATCCAAACCTCACAGCTCAGCACTCTCAGATGGTGTCTTGAGGCAATAAGGTAGGGTTAGGCCACTGCTGTGCCCTAGCAAAGAAGCCAAATATCCTTGCCTTTAGTGCTTAGGGATAGTACTCATCCAATTTTTTTAAAATTTGTTTTGCTCAGTGTAAAAGTGAGAGATGGTTTTAGAAGCCAGGTTCAGATTTGGAACTGGTCTTCTTCACAGGATAATGAGGATTCTTACTGGGGATTAATTCAAGCCCTTCTTGGTTTCTGCCATTCGGTGACTTCATTCTCTAAGCTCCTAGGTGTTCCTCCTTGATCATTCTTCTACCAGAATAATATTTAGAATTATCATTATATTTAGAAATAGATTTTTCAAACAGTGTGCATGAAAAAATCTGAAATTAATGATTGAGTACATATGATTCGTACACTCATCAAGCATGATATTAAATTCAGAAATCCCCTTTTGAAAAAAACCTGTTTCCTACGTTAAGTGAGAAAAAATATTCTTAGCACAGACTAAGCAAGAAATAATTTTTTAACTAATTATTCATTAATAAAATAAGGTTTTGTACAGCTTATTCCAGTTTTCTTAGGTCAGCTTATTTTATAATTATATTACAGGATGTTGATTATTAGGATACAGTCTCATTTTCATTCCTTTTTCCTCTACTTTCTTTTTCTTCAGTAACTTGTTAAATACATTCCTTGGTATTTAATTTAGTAATAGAATTCTTGTAATACCCTAAGATGCAAAGAATCCAGACTTTTTACTTGAAATCTACAGCTTTTTAAATAAGTTCTCTATTTTCGTAGTTCCGTGAAATGGACACTTGTACTTTTCAAGATATTCCCAAGATTGAATTTGGTCTTAATTTATATTATGTAAGTAGTGTCAAGATTTGCTTTTAATAACAAAACTTTTAGTGGTGAAAAATGTCTGGGCAAGGTTTAATTTGGGGGTGGGATATTTTAACCTAATTAAAGAAGATAAAAGTTGCAAAGAATGTTGTGCTCATTGACATAATGAAAGCATTTACTTTTCTGCTCCTGCTCTTAAGCATCTTTAATGAATACACCTGCTTTATTAAACGGTTTGCAGTTCCTCAAAGTAAAGCTTAAGTTCTTAGGACAAAAAAAGTGTACTGATATCATAGTGTAGTAATACCAGTCTGTTATTGATCACATAAACTCCAGAAGTTCATTAGAAGTTAAAATTCATTATTTGTAAAAGAATCCCATACAAAAATAAAGCTTGATTTCAAAGCTTGAAGTCTGTATGGGGATCTGAAAAGAACATTTTGTGTTTAATTTTTTCATTCCAAATTAGGTAACAGCCTTGCTATGAGATAAAGGAGATTCTGCAACAGCAGTCCAGCTAAAATATATGATCTTTGGTTCAGACAGGGGTGACAGATAATTAGATGCAATACCTACTAGAATGATACTTTAGAATTGAGAAATCAAAATTGCAAAATGATACTTAACAAAACCTAATGGTCATTAACTATTTAATTCTCACAGCACTTTTGTGTGAGAAGGTAATTGTATTTTCCATTTACATTAAGTTCTTCATGCAAAATTCATAAAGGAAATCAGCAGATTCTAAGACACATAAGAAGACACATAAGAAGATGAGCCTTTTTCTTTGCATGATGGCTCTGCACTGCTCTTTCTACCAGTCTTGAGAGTCACAAAGAAAAAGGACAGGTGAGGTGAGGAAGAGTGAGGTGAGGTGAAGTGAAGGAAGAGCTGGAATTCTGGGGGAGAGGTGCTGGGGAAAGGATCCCGAGATTATGGCACATCCACTTGATGCCAGGGTTCTCATGTGAGGACAGGTGGAGAAAGCGAAAAAAAGGGGAACCAGGGTAAACTGTATGAACTCAATTCAGAGGTGCAGCTACCCTTTTAGTAGCTGACTGGAAAGGTCTTGACTTTTTCCTTGATATTAGTTATTATTTTCTTGAATTAGTTAAACCTTAATACCAGGCACTGCAGATTTTTAATGGAGATGTTACAGCCAACTCTGAGGTGAAGCACTTCTTGCAATACTTGAGAAGCGTCAGGGCAACATTGCGAAGCTTTTTAATCCCTTCTCAAAGTATTTCTGCAGGATGCTGTAATCCAGCTCTCAGGGATTTGCAGTGTATATACAGCTTTATTATGTCTGTTCCCCTGTTGAGCATACAGAGGTAGAGATGTTGACTGTCTTGCACAGGGCCAAACTTAAGAGTCAACGTCATGATGAGAAATGTTTTCCTAGTTTCCAATGAAATGCCATAGCCATTGAACTCCTGACATGAAAAATGGACAAAAAGAGATTCAGAAAATAGTATTTTGTATTCTGTGAATTCTCCTACACCAGACTTTTCAATTTACTTTTTTATTAGGAAATTAATGCCTATACTTCTTAATAATAAGGAAACCCAACCAACCAACCAAAACCAAACAACCTAGAATGTGTTTTTTTACACAAAATTTAGATGTCTCTGATTTGAGAAAAATCAGGATAGTAGTATCACCTTTACACAATTTTATGTTAACAATATAAATAAGATAAATCTTGGTATAGTGCTAGGTATAATTTTCTTGTCATTCTATGCATTACTTCATCTGTACTCTCCCTTTATTACTCTTTTGTGTGATTCTAAATACATTCCCAAATTCCTAACTGGATGTATATATTTTTAAGTGTGTTGACAAAAAATGTCTTCCCCTTACTTCCTTAAATTGTTGCAGCCCCAATCCACGTTAGTGATGTACCATCTAAGATGCAAGACAGAAAAATCACGTCCTTCTTCTTTACCCTGCCAGTGCAGATTCCCATTCTGGGAAAGAAGAGATTTCCAGGTTCTCAGTGGGATTTTATATTCACTTCTAGCCTTGGAATGTCCCAGCAATATCAGATTTTTAAGCTACAAAATTTTGCAGTTCAAGAAATTAAAAATAAAAAATTTTAATAGGTTTGTGGCATCTGATAACTCCTCTAGAGGAAGGTCTGATAGTGTCTGGGGAAACTGGGTTTGTAGATGAAAGGCTACAACAAGCAGTCATGATAAAAATGCGAATTCTTTAATGTATTCTAAAATGTCGTTTCATAATAAAGGTGGTGTTTGCCACCCATATAGTATAATGTTTTAGTCTGGTGCAATGTTTTATTTGTTATTAATTTGGTTCTCCATTTGGAAGGTAATGAAGCCTGCCCAAAATTATTTATAAACATATATATATAAATATATCGTGTGCTTGTGTGACTCCTTGTATGAAAATAAACCTAGCTATTCAGCTGAGATCAGTCCTTTCCTAAGTCCTTCTCAGAACCTGGCTACCATGAAAGAGTCCGATTTTCATATGGGAAATGTATATGTAATAAATTAAATTCACTTTTGTCTTTGGATGTCATAGTGGGTATTGTGGATTTTTCCTTTCTATCCCTTAACAGTTATTTTAAAAATAATTCTGTTACTTCAAGATATATTTTTCTCATATGTCAAAGAGTACAGATTCAACAAAAACTTTTCTACGAGAATACTTTATTTCATCTCTTCTTGCCTGTAGTAAATACCTCAGTAAAAAAAAGAAAATTATTATGGAGTGACCTAAACTAGAATTAGGTGATTGTTGAACATGAAACCTTCATCTATATAGGATCAGAGATTTGTGTGCATGCTTGCATCAAGTGTGATGAAAATACTGCTTCAGGAAACAGCTACCACCCTATCCCCAGTCTACAATGATATTGTTGATGGCAACTGAAAATGGCTAACAAATGAATAAACAGTTGTAGAAAAATCCTGGAAAGATATGAGTTTGCTTGGTTGCTCAAATGCTGCAAAACAAAGACAGTCTGTCAACCATTATTTGAAAAAACATTGTGGTTGGTTTGTGTGTGGGTTAACAGCATGAATGGCACCTAAAGTCATTACAGAGATTACAAAAGTGAAACTGAATAGTACATTAAAGCTCATAACTGTTAGTTCTGGTCACAGGGCAATATTCTGTAATGTTATCAACATCGACTCTTTTGTATTAAACAATGGGAAGAAAAGGGCACACCACAATTTCACAATTTATTGCAGTCTCCAGATTTGTCAAATAATTTCAAACTGTGCTCTAAGTTTCCTTGCTTTAGTTTAAAAACTAATGCTTTAGTTTTTATAGCTCCTTCTTTATTCTTTTTCCCTGAAAAATGATCTCCTTTTCCATTTGTTCGGTGTTGTTAGCTACCCTTACCTTCCAGGATACTTTGAGAATGTACTTTTGTACTTGATGTATGCTAAAAAAGGCATTGCATGGACCATACCTCACCTACAAAGCAAATTAGTTGTAGTGTCTGTTTCTCTTTGATAAATGTATCTAATATTTTTAAAAAAGTAAGCTAACATTCTTTCATGGTAGTAAAGCTACCACTTTGCTATAATAGAAAACATCTGTCTTTTATTTGAAGAGGTACCAGATATTTTTTGTTCATTTGTTTGTTTTTAAAGAATGGTAAAACTCAACTTTCAGGCAGATTTCCAGCTGACTTGGGCAACATCAAAAATTTATGAAAGTAGTGCTAGGGTTGTTTTGCCACAGCTGTCTGTAAATGGCCATGTATTGCAAAATCACATTCCACAATTAGTGCAAGAATTTTCCTCACTGCCATTCCTCTCACTCCAGGACTGGGGAGAGAACTTTCCTTTGCACTTTAGCAGCGCTAAGTAACTTTCCCTTTAGAAATGTTCTTGACATAGCACTCCGCTTAATGACTAAGTTTGGAGACTGAGCTTCCCATGCAACAGTCAAAGTATGATCTGAACTCTTCACTTGGATAATATGTTTTTATTTTTTCCAGCAAAGCAAGTGATTCACTGAGTTTCCATACATTATAATGCATGGGACTTGATAAGGTGCATCTGTGGGTCCTAAGGGAACTGCTACATTAAGAGGTTAAGCTACTATCCACCATATTTGAGAAGTTGTGGCAATCCAGTAAAGATGTTCCTTACTGGAAAAGGAGAAACATAAACTAAATTTTTAAAAAGAAAAAAAAAAAGGAAGACCTGGAGAACTACAGACCAGTGAGTTTCATGTCTGTGGCTGGCAAGATGGAGTAGATCCCCCTGGAAATTATGCTAAAGCACATGGAAAAGGAGGAGATGATTTGTGACAGTCAACAGGGCTTCATCAAGGGCAAATTATGCCTGACAAATCTGGTTGGCCTTTTACAATGTGGTTATGCATGATATTGGTGGATAAGAGAAGGGAAACTTATGTCATTTACCTGGACTTGTGCAAAGGAGGGAAAGGATCCCAGCCTTGATGGGATTTTGAGCAATGTGGTCTAGTGGAAGGTGTCCCTGGCCATGGAAGGGGATTTGGAACTAGATAATGTCTAAGGTGCATTTTAACCCAAACCATTCTATGATATGATTCTATGATAATCCAAGTTTTCTCTTTCAGTCCTGCCAGGATATATCTGTGGGCACACACCTAAACGAGAGCTTTATGCTGTTAGCAGGAAGGCTGGCAGAGCACAGAGTGTGCTCACAATGTTTTTCAGGGCTGATTTTAAAAAAGTATAAACTGTTAGTCATTTTGTATTTCCCTGAGCCACAAATCACTTGTAACTTGGAAGGTCATGGGAAAACATGATTACAACCCTATCCATTCCTCATATTCTCTTGCTGTTATGTTTGCTGCCCAGGTTTAGACCTCATTCAACTGTTTCTCATCTTCTGACAATCTGAAACAAATATAATCTCAAACACACCTGAAATCAATGTCATGTGGCCGATCAGCATTGGAGGCACTTAAAACTGTAAAGAATGAACAGATTGATGCTATAAAAAGAAGCGTAGTTTCTTTTGGTTCTCTCTGTTGTCAACAGTAAGAGGAAGACCTCCTGGAGGCAATTTCAAGATTCCTCAGGTTTCCCTGTTTAGGAAGTCTGTCTCTCCTGACAATAAAAGAAGCCTACAGTGTTGGAGTCTTTCACCAAAACTGGCCTTGGTGAACAGCCCTGTCCTACACCAAAGCAGGATGTGACAAAAAGCAGGGACACCTCTGATATGACAGTTTTTGTTCCTGTGTAATTTTATGAAATTATTTTATAACAAAACCCGTATGGTTTCTAAGCATATTAAAAGGTCACTCTCAGCCGTGAAATTTTCTTAGCCTTAGGAGAAACTACAGGGTAAAGACCCTTGCACATTGTAAGAATAGCCACTGAGGATAGCCTTTTGTCACTCACTTGGCACTGTAGAGCATACATTTAGCCCAACTGTTAAAGGCAATTTAGCAAAGTACTTAAACATACCCTGTGTGCAGCCAGAGGGTATAAAATGGTAGAATAGATTTTCCTTTATTCCCCTGGGGAAGGAGCAAGGCAGTCTGACCCTGGTCTTCCCATTTTGTCCCTAAGCATCTACAGAGCTGCATTAAAGAGAGATCTGTTATATCAGGTCAGGTGGAGATAATGTAATTGAAACAGCATGTCCACGGGCACATGTACATACACATATGATAAACATTTTGAAATATGGATGTCCCCTTACAGGGTAATCCTGTTAAAACTCAGCACTGCTGGCAGAACACTCCACATCCTCTGATTCCAGAACACTTTGCAAACGGACTCAAATACTCCAAATATACTCTTTTAACAATTCCTTGTCTATGTACCGTATTATTCAGAACACTGTGGAGTACTCCTGTTATTCTTGGGACTCCTCACAGATTCAGGGACTGAGGTCTGGAGCCTATAAATACATGCTTTCATACCTTATCACTGCTTCTTTCATTTACATGGAAAAAAATACAAGGAAAAGGGCAATTTTCCTCAGGCAGCCAGAGTACTTGGACAGGAGCATTGTTGTAGAATCATAAAAATATATTTCTTTCATTCCTTCTTTCTTAACATTTTTAAGTTCAGTGTAGGTTTTCTCTCATAGTGTAGACTTTGTGATAACTGTTCCAGTTCAGGAGGGGAAAAATGTCATATCGAGAAAATGTGTCGACAGATCCATCAGATAACAAATAACTGAGTAGAAAGTGAATTGAGAGTGACAGTAGCAGCCCATTGGAGGTAACAAGCTAAAAAGACAGGAAGCCAGTGAGACATGACAAAGAGAATAAATGAAATTAATCTTCTTTCTGCTGACAACAAATTTCAGGCCAGCCACAGCCATGCAGCTTTGCATTACCCACAATTATATTCTGGTTAAATATATTTCCGAATGAACAGGAACTTGTTGTAGGTTTCAATCAACTGGATTTGTGATATACAGGAATAAAAAGTAGGGTTTTTCTAGGTAAAGTGGTAGATGAATTTTCTATAAAGCATTAGGCTCATTGTACTTGTCTTCCATTAAAGGTTTTTGATTTAAATCTCTTGGCTTAATGCGAGACAAGCATGCAGTTTATAACTGTATTGCATTTCTTCCCTTGAGAGACTTCTGTGAGTGGTCACTTTTGCAGAGTAGTAAGCAAACACAAATCAGAACTAAATGTCTGCTCTAAGTAGGGCATGATCTTCCATTTTACACTGTCATGATCACAACTGATAAAGAGAATTGGAGTCTAGAAGCATAGCACAGGATGGAAAGGTCTGACTGTAAATTAGACGTGCACTGATTGAATCTAAACTATGAATAACTGGAAACAATCCCACTTGCTTTGACAGGAATAATTGCTTTTATTGGTGCTCTTCCTCTGCTAAGTTTGTCTAATATTTCTCTATCAGTCATTCATGACATGAAATTGTTTCCAAAGAGAAAAATTGTTTCTAAAGAACACAGTACTCACTACTAATATGTATCCTACTCATCTTTATAAATGAATATGTTAAATTTCAGTGAGAAATATTTCAAAATGAGATCTGTGAAACATAATATATCAAAACGAATTTTTCTCTTTATATGTAGACTTAAATGCTGAGACAGTTATATGAGTAGTTTTAAATGTATTGACCAACACAGTTCAATCCGAATAAGAATCTGTCCCATTCTATCTGGTCAACACAGACGTCACTAATTAGTTAATAATATAATGAAAAATAAGAGAGTATTGTATGCCAGTCTTGCTTTCCATGCTTAATTGCTTTTGGAGAGATGTTTTCTTTTTTCATTTTGTTTTGTTAATTCTTTCACTAACATACAGCTATTAACCACTGCTTTTGTCACTTAGATAAAATGACCGTCTGTCAGAACTTCGGTTTTTAAAGTGTTGTTGTTTTCATAGAAAAGATTTTATAAAAATTAGCTATAACATGAGGGATACAGAGGCCCAAAATTTCACCCAACACCCCTTTGTGTGTGCTCATGCATGCAAATGGACATACATTTGCACTGGAGAAATAAAGAACCATTTACTGCAGATGTCAATGGATGCCTTTATGAAAAGGTTAGACAAACATCTGCCAGGATTGCCATAGGTATAAACAGATCAAATCAAACAGATGGACTAGATGACCTTCTTATAATTTTTTTTATGATTCTGCAAAACATAGTAGTATTGCAGAAGCACAGATTTCATATCACAGGATAGCATAATTTTCTCTCACTGGGACCACCACTTCTGAATTATTTCATCAATTCATCCAGTGGTGGAGTTTTTTGCCAGAAATACATTGACCTCAAATTCCCCAAAATGCTAGGAAAGCTCTGAAGCAAAATGTCATCTGAAAAACACTATGTTTGATTTCTCTTAGTACGCATTAAAAGTAGAGCTTCTTGAGCTGTATGACCACATGTGATTACAGAAAAACAATTTAGAAATCAGGTGGATATATCGGAAAAAAAATGGTTTTGGATGTAAACATAAATGTCAAGATCAAAAAACACCAGGCAATAGAAAAAATCCCTGTAAAAGTAATAGGAACACCTTCTCACAGGTATAAATTCTATAATTAGATGAAAGTTTGAAAAACGTGTTTTAAGAACAAGCACTTGCTAGACAGTGACAGATAGAGGTTAATAATATTCTAAGGCATCTCTTCTCTTATCCTGTAACTGTCTGTTCCACTTGGAAAGCAGGATATAAGGCGCCCAACAACATAATCCTCAATCTGACTAGGAAACATAAAACATATGTTGGAGATCTCGGGTGAGGTTCAGAGTTGGCAAATCTACTCACAATCTGTGTGTAAATGGCTGACCCTTCATCCCAAGGGTAAGAAATGTGCTGCAGCCAAAGCATTGTTGCAGGTAGTGATTACATGTAATAGATGCTACACAGGTTATGAAATGATTTGAGGAATTTTTCTTCCTAGACAAGACACATGAAAATAAGAAGAAAATTCCAGCTGTTTAAATTTTTCTCTTTTTATTAGAGGCATATATAACAACTTCAAAAGAACAGCAAGTTTTAAAATGAAGCCACACAACTTTTTTTTTGAAGTTTGGGCAAATATTTCAGTTTACTCTCAACACCAGATATCTGAAATGACTGTAAAGGATTAATGACTTTTTACACCAGCTGATAAGCAAAATGCTGTCTATCTCCTAATTTTTCAACAGATTTTTCAGCAAATATTTTCCGTTTGAGGTTAAGACCTCCCTCAAATCCTACTCAAACTGTGAAAAAGGGGTAAAAAAGGGTGAGATTATATAGAAATTACCTAAGAAAAGAATAAAATGTTTTAAATAAACAGCACAGTCTTTAAAAGTTTGTGGAACACTTACAAACTTATAGACCTTATCCCGCAAAAGAGTGCAATGAGAAAATCCTTGGCCCAGCTGGGTTTGAGACATACTTTTATTCCAGGTTCGAGCAACACCAGATACTGGATGAGAGGGTTGTTAGTCAGTAATCGCAGAATAACGTTTTAGTAACAATATAAAAAGACAAGCCTGGTTTAATTTATGGGTTAAGACTGCATATAAAAAATGTTTAACTCATTGCCTTCAGATTCCTTGTCGCATATGAGAGCTGAATTTCACTTGAACGTCCTGTCTGAGGCTAAAATCTGGTTTTGCCTTAGAGGGGCAAAAGGTAAAGGAGGTAATACCTCTGTTTTCTTGGCTCACAGACTTACTCCAGAGCCTGGACATCCCCGGAAAGCCTTTTGCACTTTGTTGTTTGCACTGGCAATCTCTTGCAGGATTTCTGTTTAATTCCTCCTTGGCAGTGTTAGGTTAGTGCTTGGACTCAATGGTCTTAGAGGTCTTTTCCAGCCTAAATGATCTCATGAATATATTATTCTGTGGAATGATCCATCCTCAAGATTAAAATATTTTAAAGTAAGACAAGATGAAAGTAGGTGTAGCTCCATTCAATTCAGTGTTCAACACTTGCAAGAGAATTATACCAAGGTGGGTTTTTTTAGCTAGGCATGAATTGCACCACATTTACGGGGTTGTCACACAATCGCATACTTTTACTATCCACACAGCAGCTATGGATGCACCCTGACAGAGTTGTGGGGGGGAAGGAACTATGATAGCATGATCTAACTTCCTAGTAATAGCAGTGCAAACACACGACTGTAGGGATTTGAAGCTTCCTCAACCTCTTCCATATTTGCTGCCTCGGATTGTTACTTTTGGTCTAACCTCAATCAATTTGACAGTTTATTTCAGCTGAGATACAGAGAGACTTTGCCAAACCTTATCTGAATTAAAATAAGAATTTTTCTGCAAAAAAAATGAGCTAGAAATGTTGGCCTCTATCTCCATGTATAATTTGATTTTATTTTCAGTCCAGACCATAATCAAGCAGGCCAATAAGTAAATAAAAAAAGGAGGGGAGGGGAGAGGGAAAAAGTTCATGGTAGGAAATTAAACTTAGTTTTCATCTCTGGAAACTTCTATATGGCAAAAATTCAATATTTGGTCAAAAGTTGAAATCATTTGCTATTTTTTATAAGTATCCTGTTTTCTTAGGTCTGTAAAATATGATGAAAAGTTTAAACTTTTAGTTGTAAATTTTATTATATTATGCTTGAATTATTTGATAAATGAAGACTTGTCTTTATTGTACCTATCACCTGAGGAAAAAGTCTGTTCAGAAGAGTCTGCTGATTTACATAAACAAGTCTTCAGAAAGTGTCTCAAACACATTTTGCCTCACTGAATGTTCAATTTTTTTACACTTCTAAATTACTTGAAAGCCAGGTAAATTTAAAGGTAGCCAGAGATCTTTTTATTAATTTTGCAAGGTTTGCGTATTATGTATTCTGATGAATTTATATGGTATTGAATGCTCAATGTATTCGCCTGATAGTATAATAGTAATATAGTACAGTGGAAGACAAGCAGCACTGGCTTTCCTCAGGTGTAGGATATGACTCACTAACACACATATATCTGAAAATCTATGAAAATATTCAGTTATAAAAGACTTTTTGCATGGAGATGTTAAAACTGCTTGTTTCGGACAGGAGTCCACAGGAGGTTTTTTCAACAGTCTAAAATATCTATCTTGGTTCTACTTATGTCTTCCAGTCCTGGGATTTCTTCCATCATAAAAACAGATGATGTCTTATCAACCCTCTTAAGGCCAAATTGTGACTGTGTGCATGGAGAGTTCTGCCACCACTGAAACCTCTCCAGGTGTGGTGTCAGTTGGGTTGACACAGCCAAGTTAAGCACTTTTGATGACAGTGGTAACTACAGCTCACCTTCTTCTAGTTCACTGGTGCCCAAAATTGCTCCTTTTGAAAACCCAAACACCATCCATAGCCTAAAAATACCAATGTAGCCTTTAAAAAAGAGACTTTGACTTAAGAAATTGGTTCCTACTTAATGTGCAGGTGTCCTGCTCCCTGCTGCTGTTTTTCCTGGGAGCAGGGATGTCTGCCTCGGCAGCTGGGTGAGTTCTGGCAGCCTGTATCTGCAGGGGAAGCTGTACTTGCAGAAATTCCTGCCCTGGACTGCCTGCCACAGCCATGGGAAGACCAGGGCAGCCTCACATCTCTGCTTTTGGTAACCAGGACTAGCTGCAGCAAGCCCAAAGAAGAACTGCTGAAATAGATTTCAGAGCTTGGGATAACAAAGGCAGCTACAGATGATTTAAATAAGCTGTGATCAGAGACCAGATATAAACTTCTTTCAATTCTAAACATCTCCTGTGCCAAGTATTCTAGCTTGACCACCCCATAACTGTTTGAAGAAAATGGAACTCATTTTTCTCTTCTTTCTTTCTGGTTTTTTAAACAACAGATGGCAAAGCTGTTCACAGTCTCCGTTTAGACTAAAGTTTGCTGTATTGTAAATAATCATGAACTGAACTTTCAGTCCAACCATTCCCCAACTCTCAAACATTTTTATGTAACATATGATAAAGTGGTTCTCAGAAAAAGTTCATATGCTGTTGTTACATTGTCTAGTTGTTGGGATTAATTGTGTCAGGTGGATGAACAGCCTGCCAAGGTCCAGGAAGCCAAAGAGCACAAAACTTTGCGAGCTTTTGCTATTACCACTTTATTCCAGAGTAAATATCTGTGTTAGAAACTGCAGATTGTGATATTGCCTTAGGGGTCTAGTGTATCAGGAGCAAAGTATTATAGTTTTCAAGTTCTGACATAATATGCTTTGGTAATTTACTACTTCCAAGCGTGGTGACTTAACATGACAGCTATGTATAGAAAATGATAATAAGTTGATCTACGTTTTCTATTTCTGTATGCTTTTGGAGAATGAACAGGGCTAACTCATCCTGTTCTTTCTCCAATTTTATTGTACAAAGTGGCAAGATACTAATTGTGACGATGGCAAAAATACAAGCGTCTCCATGATGAAAATCATTTTACATGCTTCTGTTTAAACAATTTATCTTGAGTGTTACAATGTCACAAGCTGCACATTTTGGTTTTTTTAATATTAGAGATATTCTCCAAAACCAGTGAGGTTTCACAGTAGAAAATGGACTCCACAGCTGGAAGATACATCTAATGGATTTTCTATTTATAGTCCCTTGGAAATATTGATATATTTAAATCTCTAGAGGTTTCCACTTTTTTATCATCAACAAAAAAACCCAAAAACCCCCAAAAAAGAAAAAAAAAAAAAAAAAAGTACAAGTTCTATCTAAAGATAAATAATCAAAGAAATATTAACACCATATATCTGGTGTTTGATAACACTTAGGTAACAGTTTATGGCATCTGTCACACTGGGAGAGAGGAGGAAGAGATCCTGCATAGCCCTGAACTTTTGCTGTATCATGTGAGAAAGCTGTATGTGTGCTGAGTGATGCTAAATAGAAAAGTCTGCTAAATTCTTTCTTTGCTCTTCCCTATCTATATCAACCAATGGAAATCACTACCTAATATGATGATCACCTTGATCACATTGAACAAGCACTGAGATGATGGAACACTAAAATGTAAAGAATAAAATAACCATTAGGATATCTAGAAAGAGAACTTAAGATCCATAGGAAAAAACCCCAAACAAACAGTAAACCAACAAACCCCAAAACAGTATTTTTTAAGTATTACAGAGGATTAAAGTGCTTCAGTCCTGGCCAGTAAAAGAATTGCTGAATTCAATAGCACACTCTGCACAGGTAATTTAAGAACTCTCTGAAGAAATTGCTGTAACTTTCCAAGAACATGGAGGTATTCTGATATCAGAGAATTACTCTTAATTGTGTATCTCCATCACATAAAGAACTGTCTCAGAAGCTATGACAAAAGGCATTAGGGAATTTGTTTGTCAGCAACTTAAATTCTCTGAACATTATTGAGGGAGTTGTACAAGATACCCCATCAGCATGGAAATAGACAAGTGATAACAAAGAAAGCCACTTGCCTCTTGGGACAGACAGAAGCGAAACCAAGACAATTATTCACAAAGCAAGGGACAGAAATTCTATGCAATGATTCCATTATTCCTGTTATCCCAATTGACTGACCCACATTTAGTCGTTCAGTCATTTGAATGTGTGTCAGATGGGTGCTGGACTGGTGTTAAACACTAACAGCTGTTCAGCAGCACCACAGTCACTGCATCCACCTGGCTTTGAAATCAGTGCGAATGCTACTGCAGGGCTGTCTCCTGTAGAAAGAAACCCATCTCTTGGCATTCCTCAGTGAGACAGCCCAGCTAAAATAGAAGCAATTAACAAATTTTCTTTATTCGTATGACTGCAAAATGCAAAAGAATGCGCTTAGTAAGGCCTTAAGAGAGCTGCACACATACATGCACTATTTTGTATCAAGCATAAGTAGTAAAACCTTTGACTGTTGCAGAACAACATAGTTGCAATTATTTCAGTGATGTGATAGTAATTGTCAGAGATGGAAGATGTTTTCCTTGTGGACAATTTCTAGAGATGAGCTCCCTTACGCTGCAAAGGAAGTGTCCACTCGCAAGAGATCATCAGGCTTTTGGACACAAATCCTGTAGGACACACAAAGCGTTGTCTTAGCTTCACTTCCCACTGATATTTGGGAACTGGATTTAGTTTGGGCTCCACTTGAAGGACTTCTCCAAGAGAATTACGAATTTTTTTGTGCATTTTGAGATCTGAATTCCATAGCCCAGGTTAGGATGCGTGACTGGTTATGTTTGGAGCTCAGCTGGCTGTTGGTTGCCTGAAAATACCAACAGCCGGCAGCCTGTTGGCTCTGTCTACACTCTCAAAAATGCTACACCTCCTTTGTCCCTAATTTTCTGTTCACTAGTCACGTACATTGTGTATTAGAAGTGAGGCTGGCTCTTTGAACCTCAAAGAGCTGTGACTGCTGCAGAATCTTTGGATTCAATGCTGTAAGGCACTGAGCACCCTAGCCCCACTCCATAAACCTATGTAAATACCCAGGGTAGAAGAGCAGGGCTGCTCTTAACCAAAGTTAAATATTTAAAAAATTGTTAAAAAATATTTATTCACATTTTGAAGTCCAGTAAGGGCCAGTGTGCCAATTACCAGTATAAAGTCAGTTGTTTTTGTCATTACTGCAAATATAATCACATAAGCAAAAACCTTAGTATAGTTCTAATTGTATCTGCAGCTACTAACATACTGTTATGTACCAGCTTTAAGAAAATGGAATGAAACCAAAAAAAATTCCCCATGAAAATGTTTGTATCCAACTTTGACACAAGTCATACTTCAAATTAACATTATACAAAGTTCAATGTAACATATATAACGTAGTGTAGTGTATGTACAAAGTTTTGTTGTGTCTAGAAAGTGAGAAAATGGTACAAATAAAGGACAAAAAATATTAAGTGAAAATATTAAGGTCATGAAATATAGATTTCTGTATAAATTTTTTCATTCTTAATGACAGATTTTTTTATAGGCAGTTATCAAAAAGACCCTGGAATAACAAGATGAAATAAACAAATATTCTATTTATTTACTAACACACTAATATGTGGGTTTTGTTTTCTTTTTTTTACTTGGTTTCCGAGCAGAAGAATGAAAAATTGTCATCATAAAGAAAATTTCATAAACAAAATGACTAAGATTAATTTCTTTAAACTGCATTTAACTCCGTAGAAGCAATAAATGATGTAAATTATTATTATTTTCTCCCTGAATTAAGAGTAGATTTTCATTATGAAGTACCAACACAAGTTGCCTCACGAAAAGATAAAACACAGAAAATCTTATAAATAGAAATAACATTTTATATAAAACTACTTAGCATAATAGAAGTAAAATAAAGAAAAACTGTGATTATACAAGTCCTTCTGCAGGTCTTTTTTCTGAGTTTGAAGTATGACTTGTGTCTGAAGCCTTGCGAAAACTTTTCAACTATACTTGTTGATCTAACGAAGTGTAATACTTGTTGGTTTACTTACGAACTTTGCCCTGCATATGTCCTAGCTGCAGTGAAATATTATTCACACACTGATTTTACAAATACATGAAAAATGGTATTGTAAACATTGGGACCAATCAGTCTTTCTTATGAGGAAACATATGGAACTGGTTGAAATTTTCTGTGAGAATTTCCTTTCTGATGCTATGGGGATATTTTCCTCATGGTGAAGATTTCTCCTCTGCATCCAGTGAGAGAGAGATTTAGTGAATTGTTTCTTCTAAAACCACAGAGATATTTATATAACTATAGATGACTAAGAAGAAAGACATCCACATCCTCATCCTATCTCAATTCATATTTATCAAAGCTGACATCACTATAACTTCATAGTGCCAGATAAATATGGTCTATAACTGCACCAACAAAAGTCTTGTATTACCTTGCAATCTTTCTATATTTTAAGAATAAATAATGTAAGACACTTCTATTGGGAACTGATTGAGGGAAGAGGAAGAATGTATTTTGACCCACTCAGTTCTCACTCCTAATGCCCAATATCTTTACTTAGCAGATGAATACCTGGAGCAAATTTCTAGATTTCTTGTAAGCTCACAGATCCTGGTAGTGTTCCTGACAAATGTGTAACTTAGTAATCTTTTTCTTCTACCTTTTTCTTGGGTTTTTTTTGTCATCCAAATGGACATATGATGATCGATCAAAACCAACACGTGATTTTGAGACAATTTTTCCAGGAAAAAAAAGGTAATTCCACATACTTGATTTCAGTAATTTGAAACAATCATTTGCTTTCAAATGTGTTCAAAAGGTTCTTAAAACCAAACCAATTGTGAAAAATGAATTATTCATTTATCCATCTAAAATCACTAAAACTTAAAAAAAAAACAAAAAAAACAAAAACACCAAAAAAACCCCAAACCCCAAATATTTTCTTATTCCACCTTTTTCAGAACTTCTGGTATTGATGGACCAAAACCCCGTATTTCAAACAGCTGTATCCAGAAACTCACAGAGACATGGTATTCAGTCCCAGAATTAGTAATTCTGAATATATTAGGAAAATGCACTTTCTTTGTTACGAGAGATGATTCTTTTGGACTGGATTTGGCTGAGACTCTCTTTGGAGAGTGCAATGTCACAGTCTCCATGGACCTGTTCTATTGACTGCCAGTCTACCCCTTTTCGCAACTATAAGGCACTGAAACATAAACTGAAGCAGGCAGGCTCCAAATAGTATTGTCTGGAGCTTTTTTAGCTGCTGATTCTACTTTTCCATGAGAAATGTGCAAATCTTGTGGTTCAGATATGAGAGGCTTCCTCTTCCCCATGCTATCGACGTAGATATTCTCCCAGTCAAATGTTTCAGGAACATGTGTCAAGAAAGTAGGAGCATAAATAAACATTGAAATAGATGGAGGACGATCAGGGCACATTTTACAACTACAATCCAACACTAAAATACTTTGAAGAATTAGAGCAACAAACGAACTTAAAATTCTTCCTTTTTGGCAAGAAAAATACACAAGTGAAATTAATCTCTTCTGATGGCAAAATAAGAAAACATTAGAAGAACTTAGTTTTTATAGTTTTGTGACAGACTGTTTTTTTTTTTTTTTACCAGCTTAAACCAACAACATATTATTAAAAATCACTTCATGGTAAATATTAATGGAGAACTATTGAATCCAATGTTTAAGAATAAGTATATGACTCTTAAAATATTATCTTACAGTGAACCCCTGAGACTGCTGAAGCTTCTAGATTTTCAAGAGTACCTTCACCGGCAAGTTATAAGAGAAGGATTGTAGCCATGTTGTTTCCAAGTTACCATCAAGCATATATTTTATGAACACATAATGTCTTTTATTATATCAACAGATATTTCTTTAAAAACATAAAAGCTTTTGGCTCAGAAAATCTGTATTAATCATAAAAAGGATACTAGAGTCCAAAAATTTCTCTAATTTCTTTAGGTTTTTTTGGCTGGAATGGCATTAGTAGAAATGCTTCCTCACGCTGAAACATTTCTTTCCATGTACTGTAAAAATTTAAAAAAATTGCTACTTCATTTAGTGTGACCTTAGCTTAGACAGAAGTTAAAATAGGTATTTGCTGAGTTTATTGAACTTTTCTCCAACTTTCAGAGTCAGGATTTGGTAACAAATCTTTCTTACTGAGGGTTTCTTTCTTTCTTTCTTTCTTCTTCCAACCCTAGTAGAGCAAGCATCTTGTTTGTCCTTGGCAGCTTATTGAAAAAATTTATAGATGTTACTCATACTTTCCTGATACCTTTAAGGAAGGGCTGACTATTTTTCTTTGCCTTAGGAAGTATATTTTATCATAACAATTCATGGTGAAGAATAGTATAAAAACTTAAATGTAGTTAAATATCTGTGTCTCCTGCCCTTCTGAGTTTAGTCACTGAGCTGAGAAAATGTTTAATCTGTAATTACCATTGCTTCCAATCAGTTTAGCAATGCTTATCACATCCATTCTATGGGAGTTCCAACAAGCCAGTTTTCCTTATTTATATCTGAAGGCTTTCACAGTAGCCCAGTGCTATTCTCTAGACTAGACACTTCAAAGGTAACTTCTGGTGAACTTAAGCTAACTTAAGATTTGAAGCAACCTTAACAGGCTGCATGCTCTATTAGAAAGGATTTAGGCAGTTTCTTACAATCCTTGAAAGTGTACATATAAACCAATGAATAAATAGCTTCACATGTTCTTCACAAGCACATCGTTGCTGAGGGTGGTCATTAGGAACAGGCAAAGGAGAACAAGTTTCCATAGATTTTTCATTCTGAAGATGCTGCTGGTGATGGGAAAGGGGATAAGAGGGATTGCTTAATGGAAGACAAAGGAGAACAAAGACTATATCCAGAAGGGACTGAGTAAAACTCTGAGATACTTTTCATACTATGAGCACTTCTCTCTACGTAAGTATATGCACCTATATAACACCTTGCTTCCCCTGAGATGCCAGAGTCACCTGCATTCTTATCCCTACCATATTAAACATGAATGTGGAGAAGCACAAGGGCTATGACAATAAATATAATGGTATATAATCACTACTAGAAGGAGCTGCTACACCTTTTTAATTAACATAATTGAAGTTCAATAACAATGCTTTTGTAAGCACTGGTACATGTCAAAATGCATTCATTTTAATTGAGTTGTTCATTATTTTTCTATCCAATAAAAGAATGTTATGAATTTGTTATACACTTACTACATGTAGCAAAATAAAATAAATTATAATGAAGCACATTGGCACACCCACGACAGATTTAGTAATAAATATTTACAGCTAAGAAAGGCAATACAAGTCTTGAAGAGAATGTTAGTCAATGAAAGTATTATAGAACTAGTATATAGTGAAATAATAGTCACTGTAAGGTCCACAATATTTAAAAAAAAAAAGGAAGAAGAGCGCAAGGGTTACAGGAATATTAAGGAGGTGATAGTCTGTACAGAATTAGGAATCAGCAGCATTGCCAAAGAAGACATTGTCCCTCAGTCTATTTAGAACTGGGACTGAAGAAGCAACTGCAATGGCCTTTGAAATTTGAAGGCAATAATTATTTACATTTGACAGAGGAATTATATATGGCACCAGTGAGCTCTGCACTTCTTTTGTTATACATATTTGAGCGTGAAATAGTAACCTTTGATCTTGCTATGAGAATTATTAAGGGACTTTGAGTCTACCCTAAAGCAGGAAATGAAGATTCTCAGTTGCTTAGCATCACCAAAATAACTTTAAAATTACTGAACTCTTGAAATACAAGTGAAATAAACCCTAGGGAGTGAAAAAACAAATAAACAAATCCAAACCAAATCCAAACCAATATTTCAACATAATAATTACATAAAAACAATAAAAGTAAAAGAAAAAGGTTTACAATATGTATAGTGTAACTGAGGTTCAGAGTCAGAGAAGATGATTGGATTCAGTGAGTGAAGAGATTACTCAGAGTTGTACATTCCTAAATCAACTAAGCTAAACAAAAAAAAAAAAAAACAAAAAAAAAAGAAAAAAGAGAAAATTGTATATAAAGCAAGTAAACGGGGAAAATGGTTTTCAAGAACAACAGAAAAATTGCATGAGCAGGTACTTCATTCAGGTGTACCCCATGATATAAATCTATTTCCTCATCTCTTGGACCAGGATAACAGGACAGCTATATGTAGCTGGTTTGTGAGTGCCTATAGCATATGCAGATTTTCCTTGGGTTTTTCTTTAGTTTGTTAATCTTTTTTGTAGTACTGAAGATCAATAGGATGGACATTGGTATTCTCCAAATATTCAAGATATGAACTCCATCATATCTTGGATATTTGCAGGATAAAAGGAACTAAAAAAGAATGGTATTAATCACACAGTTCCATGTTTCTGACAACAAAAGCAGAGACAAAACAAGCTATAACTATCAAAAAAGTAGTTCAAAACTTCAGAGGAAGAAGGAAGAAAACTGCGAGAAGTGAAAGCCCCTTCCCTACATTTGCTTTAAGGTCTGAGAACTAGTCTGGGACCCATCTGCACTTGAAAATAGGTGTTTAACACTCAGGTGCTGACCTATGCCATGCTCTGTGCCTCAGTACCTCTAGAATCAATGGCATGGAACAGGGCAGGACAGGGAAGGACAGAAAACAGCAAAGCCCATACACCCTGCAAAACCCTACTCTGTTGGCAACTGTGCATTGCAGAAGTCCTATTTGCAAGATTTTTGTAGGTGTGTCTTGTGCTCTGTATATGTTGAAAGCAGTTTTTATGCTGATATAATCATATATTAGTATAAATGGCATAATGGTGTCCTTATCAAGTGTGTACATAGTCATTATGTTTATAGTTCTTCTGTCAAAGGAGTCCAACAGAAATGGGGTGGGTTTGTACTCAACACTAAACACATGCTGTTGTATCAGCATTTCTGAAGGTCATAAATAATGGTACAGGTATTTTGCGTGCTGCATGTATGCCTAATATTGTGGGCATAGAGCAGAGTTTTCATATGTTTGAAACACGATTTAGTTGGTTTTTTTTCTTTTTTCATTAATTCATGAAAACCAAGGATTACCAAATAGACATGGTATGACAAGTTATGTCCAGTTTCCACAGAATTACATAAATCAGAAGAATTCAAAGCACATAATAATGTCCCAATATATCTATTTTAGTGCAGCACAAAAGGCCTAAACTGGTGTGTTGCTAATGACTAATGCAAGCTAATAGCTGTTTGTGTACTTGAAGGTGGTTGAAGGGCAAGCAATTCAGTTTTTGTAATAGCAAAAGTAAGTAATTAACTCATGGAAATAGCTCAGCTAACTGGGAGAGTAAAGAAAGAACTAAAGAACTACTTTATTTTTCAAAGCAAAAGTACATACATTTAGTTTAAAAGAGTTTTGTTAATTACAGAGATAGGAAATTTTACTCTAGAAATATAATCTCTAATGTTTATAGAACATTCCTACATCTCTGACACTCTTGAAAAGCCTTATATTTTTACTGGATAGATATGAAAGGAGCAGTCTCTGACAGAGGTCTGAATAACCATTCTTGAAGAACAAAAACCAAGAACAAGATGCTTATTATTTGACTGCCCTGCAATAATGCAGAGCTTTGTTTTGCCATGGTGTAACAATGCATATTATGGAAAAAAAATCTTAGGATACATAAAAGGAATTTTTATTTAATTCTGTCAATACTTATAGTTAACTTGTTCTTCACATATTCCTCTGGTCTACAATCACAGTCAGAGTTCTCTGAGTGAAACACTGCTTTCTCCCTGGTTGCCTTCCACAAGAGGTCAAAAGGCTGTTACCCCTCAGAAAGATGTTGAAGTGATCTTACTAAAGCTATAAATTGACACTCAAAGATGTCATTAAAAACAAAATAAAATAAAATAAAATAAAATAAAATAAAATAAAATTTAACATGGAAAGGAATAGCCACATAAATATTTGATTACATTCTTTGTTTGTGATATATTAATGACCCCAAGAAGTATCAAAGCCCCATTTTGGCTAAATGCAATGCAAACTTACAGAAACCACGTGTGACACAGACAGTTGTTACAGTAATTACAGCAGCAAGTCCAGCACTGTAGAAGGAAACAGTGGAGATGAGTCTTTAAAGTGGAGTGGAGATGAGTCTTTGAAACAGATAATGGTACAGTGTTAAGGGCTGACAGGGTATATCTTTGCAAACTCAGCAAAAACAAGTTCAAAAGCTACCGCTGGTAGATATGCAAGAAGAGAAATATGAGTTTTTCAAGCATCAGCCCTTCCCCCGGCATGTCCGGTTCCCCTGATCCTTTCTGTGACAGAACACTCTCTATGTGGCCTGCAGTCCCAATGGCTAATGTCAGCACCTCTCCAGACCTGACTCATTGCACTGCTACAAGTTTTAGATTTCTTTCATGTGCTTAACTTGTAATGAGAACAAACAACCTCCTATAAAATTGAGTTCTCCACATTTCTTCAAAGCTCAGTAGTTCTTCTATACTGTGTTCATGGCACATTTTACAAAGTTATCCCTATTGTAATTATTTTTTGGATGTTCTGCTGTGTGCTCTAAAAAGATATATCCTTGTTTAATTTAGCATTTGGTTTTGAAACAGGTTAATTAAACCAGTAGAAAAATTTTTTTTTTTTTTCAGTGTACATAAGGCTTATTTTAGTTTGGTTTAGGTAAATTAACAGGAAATTTGAGCTAAATGGAGCAAAACAAAAGAAGAAAGAAATGAAAGCAAAGCCTAGTCTATATGCTAAATTTATGCCAGCATAGCTAAGTAAATTAGGCCCATTAAAAATCGCTGCACTAAGCAACATCATTATACTAGTTGAATAATGGTGCATAGATATGCCAACAGAAACATCCTCACTATATGGTTTGTTTCATTCAGGTACGATCTCTGACAAATTGTGAAAAAATTATTTATATAAATGCAAAGGAATTTCCAAAGTGGAAACTGGAATAAATGAAAATTGGTATAAATGGAAAGCTCTAAAATTTTCTCGTTCATGTTTTCAGTATGCATAGACTATCATATTCTTTCTGCTCTAATTAAGTGTCTGAAGATTGATTCAAATAAATGTAAGAGCACAAACAGACCTTTGGAAATCTCGCCAGGATTGTGATGACAACCTCCTTCAGTCTCCTGTTTCTCAGAGAGGTTACTGGCCTCTCATTCACCATCAGTTTCGGAGCTGTTTTACAGTCCTTTATAACCAGGATGAAATGAGCAAGAACAAAAGAAAAAAAGAAACATTTTTTCCCACTGATGCCTGACTAAATGATGATACTCTCTGATGCAGAATGTTGTATAAATCAGAGGTATAAACAGTTTTGAAAAGTCGCTATTATGGTGGACGGGTTCACATTAAACATGTGGCTTGGTTACAATAACCAGTGCAGGATGCCTGAGAAGCACAGGCAGCTAGAAACCACGAGGCTGTCCTGGAAACAATTCCTCTAGGCATGCTCAGTTCCTTATGTATCAGTGGCCCATGCTGAGAAGAGTTGGCCAAGGCAACTGTCATGCCTGTTATGCTGAATAAGATGTCTGCAGGCCTGATCTGTTCCCTTTGCAGGAACAAAGGAAGTGTTTGAGTAATGGCCCCACCATCAGATCAGAGGTGAGCAGGGGGCTGTTGACACATCAGCCCAGGGTGAAGAGGCAGCACTTAGCGAGTACATCTTTCTCTGTCCCTTTACTACCCTGCAAGATTTTACATTTAAACAAAGCCAGAACACTGCAGCTTCCCAGAAGATATATTTATCCTAAGTGTGGGTCAAGTCAATTTCCACATCATGATTTCCAAATAAGTATTCCCTCTGCTCCATATAGCTTCTGTCCTTTGTCCTGTCCTAGGAGACTTGCTTAGCCATCATAATTCCAGACAGAAGGTGCCCAACTGCATCCAGCTGAAATTCTGGGTTTAAAGATCGAGGCCAATACATGTGTGTATGTGTACACATCAAGCTAAATGCATAAAGGTCTATGTATATATTGTATAAATCTTCCATAATGTAAGCATATTCTATATATCTATATCTTCTACGTAGTTTGTTGAAGATAGCATTTATCTCCAAGCTTTCTTCTACTAGATATGAAAAGGACTCCTCATATATTAAACACAATCAGTCAAAAACTGATGTTAGGTATTCTGAGGAAAGACATCCTCATAATAGTTTTTAATAAGATGAAAAATGAGAGATTTTATAAGTTAGATGTTCCATATGTTGGTGTTTGGGCAATGATTGTTTTTAAAATATTGAGGAAAATAATTTCTGCCCCTTAAGCTTTAATGAAAGTTCCTCCCTATGGCTTAATTGTATGCAATCTGATTTATTCTGAGGTTTTCTTTTTCTTCTATGATATTAAAAAAGTAGGCACATGTTAAAATGTTCAAAGGAGAAGAACTACTGTCAGCTTTCTGAACTGGCAACAAAAAGAGCATAGAGAACAAGATATTACCTATAGTCAGGAAACGTTCTCATTGACATTTTAAACTTTGTCTTGAAGCCTTCAAGGGGATTTAGATTAAATGAATAGTTCCATCACATAATAAAAAATATTAATATGGGCTTATAAAATATAATGCAGCAAAGCTCTCAATTTTATTTATCATGTTTAATTTTCATACCCACAAATGAAAGTAAAACGACTTTTGGTTTTCTGGAAGACCTAGTAGTAGAGGGAGATAACAACTTTGAAAGTTTGTGATATTTAAAACACGTAAAAATATCCAAGAAACAATTGTAATTTACATGCATGAAAGTGATTGTGGAATTCTTACAGACTTGTCATTTTCAAACTTAGAGAACATAAAGAGGTTAATAGAATTACACTGATTCAGTTACACTAGAAAATGCTTCTTAATGTCAGCCAACATAGCATGCACAGACACACTCTTTATTTTCCAATTATTTTTCTATCATTGTATAATACACATGATACAGTAGGGCAGCGATAGAGTAAATCGAAATTGTGGGGTAAAAGGGGTAGAAACTCATAAAATGTGTCATTTCATACCCATCACAAACAGTATCAAATTCTTTCCATGGGTCATATATGGATATCATTCCATGAATCTAATCTTGAGTGATGTTATTTGGTTTGCGGATCCTAAAGCTAAATTGATGGCTAAAATCAAGAAGTTCAGTTCCATGAGTGCAGGGATTTTTCTGCTCTGTTCCACTTTTCCTATTTCCATAAGACAGCTATGTGTTTAGAGAGGAGATCCATGAGGTAAGTCATAAGCCTTGATGGCATTTCCATCTGTTGATCTCACTGCTCCTGAACAATGGATTTTTTTCCCCAGATTTATCTTTTTTTTTCCTCTCTAAAAAAGAGCATTACAGTATTATTACAATGTGGACAAGTAAAGCATATGGGAAGCATAAAACATTGTGCATGGATGGTGACATATCACAATCAGAAACATTACTGACCATTTATTCTCACTCTTATGCTGAGATTGGTTGTTGAGAGCAATAACCTTCTGTTCCATGTCTCTGCTTGGTCCATCGTGATGTTTACAATGCTTCCACAACAATAATGAAAACTAAAAAAGGGAGCAATATTTTTTGACAAGGAGTAATGTGGCCCTATTTTCATCTGTGATTTAGTTTAGAGATTCATGACTGATGTCAATGACAATAATTGTGGTTAGAGTGCATCTCCCCTCTGAGCCGCCTAGGGAATAACACTACATCAGTTTGCTATCTTTGGTATTTTTCTACTACTTACTAGCATAGAAATTGTCAAATAAAATCTGGGCAAAGACCTCATAAATTCAAACTTCCCATTTGGACATTTGCTGTTCTTAAAACCTCAATTTTAGACAAATTCTCTATATACTTCTTACAGGCAAGCCCATTTTTATAGAGTGCCTTGAGTGCTGAGGGAGTTATGAACTCTGAAAGAGAAATGTTTCAAGCAAATAGGGTTAATAAATAATCTCAGCTTGATTTACAGGGCCAGATTGTGTTTTAGCTCATACCAGTTGTACAGTTGTATAGTCATATTAACGTGAAATGATTTCTTTCTGTGAAATAAATGATTTCTCCTCCTACCAATGAAACGAAAGAACTGAGTACTCTCTTATGTTCTTTCCCCTCTTCCATTTTTTTTTTTAATAAATTTGTTTACAAGAGCACACTTACCACATTTCGTCATGAAGAAATTAAGAATGGATAAAGCAGATAGTTCTTCATTTGTGATATGTGGTGATTTTCAGTTTCTTTTCTCTTGAATACGACAATTGGGGTCATATTTCAATAATAATTAGCAGCTTCTTTCATAACAGCTGAAAGACCCTGTGAACTTTTTTGTATCTTTTCTGTATTTTCCACAAACATGAAAATTAAAATGAATGTGGGTAACATAGCTAGGAAACTATTTCTTCTTTTCAGAATCCTTTTTCAAATGAGACATATGACTGGTCTTATACGAGTCTTGCTCCAACAGCCCTGTGAGGCTTTTCACTGACTTTTCATCTACAAAAATTTGTTGGCAAATGCAGACCCTATCTTCCCTCATTCCTTATAGGCATTGAGGTGAGTAATGTTCTGCTATTCATGCTTCTTTACCAATTCCATACCTTGTCAGAATATCCCTGATGACTTTGAATGCTTTGTTATGCAGATCTTTATTACACAGATAAGCCTTAGCTTTCACTCAGTAAATTTTTTTTTATAATTTTTCAGACCTTGATATAAGAATTTTCCAAATTGGAGGTTTTCTGACAGAGAGCAGGAATTGTGTTACATCTCAGACACAACAGTCGTTCGAATAATTGTGATCACAGTAGGGTTAATGCTTGTGTCTATCAAACTGTGCAGAAAAGTGTTGCAGAAAAAAATTAGGTAAATACAGCAGAAGTTCAGGCTGCTCTTTCTGTCAATTAATTGTGTTTGTTCTTCACAGAAAAAACACAAGGCATTTTTGATCATAATTTTTTTTTTTTTTATCCTAATGAATCTAGATTTTAAGTTTAATTTTCATGAGGTAAGTACTTAAAATAATGTTCAACGTGGTCTTTATAGACTCATAGACTCATTAAGATTGGAAAAGACCGCTAAGTTCATCAAGCCCTACTGTTGAATCAGCATTGCAAATCACCAATAAAAGATATCCCCAAGTGCCATATGCACGAGTTTGCACTGACAAGTATATCCTTTCCAAAGTTTCCTGAATCTTTCTGGGAATACCATGCAAAGACTTCTGAGCTGGCTGCATGAAGGCAAACTTGGGTCTGGAAGTGGCATAGCCACAAGGAGAATCTGATCTTCTCAGTTCTCAGATGTTGACTCTTCTCTCTTCAATTTGCAAGTTTGTACACTGCAAAGGCAGGCACCCTTGATCCATGTTCCCCAGTCCCTTGTTTCCAGTTCTAGGGTTAGCATGGACATTTCTTTTTGATAGTGTTAGCCATTTCTTTGGAAAGGTTTTTCTGGCAATACTCAGCGCTCTGGATACAGCATAAACTATTGCACCTGTAGTGTCTGCAGGGCCACAAACCTGGGCATGTCCTGGTGTATTTTTAGCTGCGGTCTGCCAGCCTGAGGTTTCCATCATGTCGCTCTATTGTGTGGCATAGACACAGCCTCGGGCAGACTCCCAAAGGCATTTACAGAGGGAAGGAGGGAGAGGGAGAGGGGGAGGGGTTCTTTCCTGCAAACAGTACAGTAACCCACATCTGTAATTCCACTTAGGTACTGTGGGCCACCCCTTCACTCCTCAAGTCTCTCAGTACATGTGGCACCATCCTGCCTCAAGCCTGTACAGGTGCATGAGGAAAAGGAAGAAGCCGCCTGTGTTCTTTTCCCTACTTGGCACACCTTGCATTGCAAGCCAGGATTTTGCCTTGAGCATCCATTCTAAGAGAGAATACCATACAAATAAAAGCAAAGTCTTTCTTTCTGTAATGTCATTAAATAATAACCCCAAAGTAGAAATTATATACAGCGTCTGCAAAATTTATTCTTTATATTAAATGTTGTCTGTTTTTAATGTTTGCTTGTAAACCCTCTGGCTTTCATTGCAGTAAAATTAATCTTCAAAGTTCTGAAGCAATATGAAGTTTCCCAATGCTCTGTAAAAAACCTCACCCAGTTTCGAAGGTGTCCGATTTCAGAAGTTGATTACTTGGCTGAATAAAGTATCTTTATTCACCTGTTCAAGTTGTAAATTTCTGTCATCTTAAAATGTTCTTTTTTTGTATGGAGAGAAACTAAGATTGACCACAAGTGCTAGGAAAATATTTCTCTACTGAATGAATGGCTGACAACATTCAAATTAGTTGTCGTGAATAATGTCCAAAAATAGCAAGTTACCCATGTAATTTTTTATATTTACCTTTTTCCACTGATGTTCTTATTTGCAATGCAGTTGTGCCTGATCTAGATCAAGACAGGTAATGTGCTATTGCACAGAGAGATGCATTTCCTTTCCTAAAAAATGGTCTATTTTCAGACCAGAAAAAAGAGGTATGTGTAACCAATACAGAAGTGGGGAGAGGATAAAGGTAAACTGAAAAAGATAATGCAGCTGTATGGGTAATGGGTTTCTAATGGTTTTGATTAAATTAATTTGGTTTTAATTAGTTATATAACTCTTGTTTGACTCTCCCACATTGTGTTTGCAGAGTTGGCAGTTAGGAAAACCATGTCCCTGTTTTCAGATTTCATCTGGAAATTGTTTAGGAACAATAAGCAGCTATACAATGCCATTTTAACAGAGTGCAATTTTTTTTCTCAGAAGTCTATGGCGGTACAACATTATTTTTCTCATTTCCAGCCCTCAAATCTGGTACTGAGGCACTCACAAAAAATGCAGGCTTTCACAACACTGTACCAAGCTCTGTGAGAAATAACCAAATTGTATAAACAAAGAAATAGCACATTGCTGTATGTGTCAAATATAAGCATAGAAATTAACCAAATATGTCTTGACTGTCTTCTCCTTCCAAATTCTCCCCCAGCCTGTAGGAGGAAATGGAAACTCTGCAATGTGGAATACAAGAGCACAAGAGAGAAAAAAATCACGAGACTGAAGGGATGATATCTCCAGCAAGCTGAGAGTAAAACACTACATGAATAAAGTTGTTAGCTAAGGCTCCAAGCCCTTATTTAGTAATATGCTCTAAGAACCCATATGGTTGTTCTAAAGTTTAAATCCTGTTACCATGCTTGTACTCCTAATTAGTCATGTGTAGTGCTTTGCTGAATTGGGGCCAGTAAGAAGACATTGGTGAGTAACCCCAATACATTTAATCAGTACCAGTGATCTGAACTACATGCCTTTATTTGGTTTAAACTGTTATCCTAAAACCCAACTATGTACTGTTTCTGATGTATCTCCTACTTGCTTCTTTTAGATATTTATTCCTTTGTGCACTTTAAATAGTTAAGATGGGAGTAATGTATAATAAATACTATTTTACATTATAGTGTGGGGTTTTTTTGTGTATTGTTTTTGGTTTTGTTTTGGTTTTTGTTGTTGTTTTAAGTTTATGTGGTTTTTGCAGGTTTATGGCTTTTTGTTGGTTTTTTTATTTATTGGGGTTTTTTTTGGAGGGTTTTTTTTTTTACTTTACTGATTAAACTTTTCTACAGAAACCCTAAAAAAAGTGAGAAGGAAAAAAGACATTCACGTTTGATTTGGGAGTAAGCCAGTGTCAACGTGGCCAATGATGGGAGCACTGATGATATGTTGGGTGAGTCTTTCAAGTTCAGAAACATGTAGAAACCTGCTAAATGGGGCTGAGAGATCCTGACAGAAGAGCTCAGCTGGCAATATAACTCATTGCAAGGAATAAGGAAAGAAACCTAACAACAAAACATGCCAGATTTAAAACTTCTCTTCCTACTGCACAGGTCTCAATTCAGAGAAGCAACATTAGCTGTTGCAAGCAAATATTCTGTGCATCCCTGATATACAAAAATATAAGCTGGTATTTCTTTTTCAGTAATATCCCCAAAATACTCTTTGCTCCCTTTAAAATGACTCGTGCATGTGGTTTCCTTCATATTGAAATACTTTGTAACTTTTGTTGTTTCATTAGGTGTAAGAAAAAAATCCTAACAAATATGTGACCTCTCCTACTTTTCTTTGGATTCAATATTCACAAAAATTGTTGGTTTGTCTACCAAACGGCCTAGACAGAACTGAGTTGTAGCTTACACCATATACTGCGTATTTATGCAACTACAAAATTTTAAAGCCAAAACAGTCCTCTGAGGTTCCCACCTCCCTTGCTTTTAGTATTGTGCAAATGCTTCCCTCCTCCAGTTCTGTTTGCCAGCATTCCTCTATTCCAGTCTCAGCAGGTGAGAACAGTTTCCCCTGAGCAAACTAGGGTCTGTTTCTCTACTGAAACTGAAACAGGGTATGGCTATTTTATCTGAGCCAAAGTCTGACTGTGCTTTCTTGAAAACAGCTGAAATAAGATAACAATAGCAGCTGGGAGGTGTTGCCACAGGTTTCTGATCAGGCTGAAGGTACAGAATGTTAGCATGTTATGAAACTGTACACTGGAGTGTCATGGTTATGTGCTTAAATTTGTATCCCATGCAGGTATTTATGCAATGCTGCTTCCACGTCTATTTTTATGGTATTTGGCCATTGCATCTAAGGTGTCGATGCTTATTGCACCTTTGTTTTGACATGTTCATACACCCTTGTTCCACTTTTGTACTGTTTGTTGCTTCATGATCTGGCCAGAGGATTCAGATTGTAATTAGAAGAGTTTTTGTATTTAGTACCAAATAACCGTTATGGCTTCATCTAACTAGGAGCAAAAAATCAACATGTGAAATAACTTGTTCTAAATGTGCAGTACAAGCCCATTATGTTTACTCCACATTTGCACGGATCCCACCTATGTGCTAAACTGATGAATTTTACCACCTCTTCTGGACAAGCTGGACTTTTCAGTCACTTCTAAGTTAATACACATTCAGTGTCACTGAAGCCCTTGTGTCATCCTGCACATCATATTCATAGTCACTAAATATTATTTTGGAAACAAGATAAACAAATCCTCCTTTCTAACTTTGGGGGTGTGAGAGGAGGAATTTAGCAGCTTGAAGACCAGAGGATAGAATGCTTCAAATGATGGTCTTCTATAAGTGCATATGACTTAAGAATAACAAACCAGGAAGCCTACTAAAATTAGGAAGGAAGGAGCTAGTGAGAAATACACCAGGGAAAAATTAACCATAGAAAAAAATTGCATCTTTCAGTCATGCAGGAGAAGGACAGAGTGTAACATAGAGTGTAACACTAGAAGTTAATTTAAAACTTGGACTTTATAGAGTCTTACCAGAGATTTTGCTGGGAAGGTAAAATAACAGGTGACTACCTGTCTTCCATCTTTACTCAACTCTCCTGGTTTTAATCTTGTCTTTGTTAAGCTATTTAAAACAAAACCAAGTGAATTAGTTTTGTATTACACCACAGCTCCACTGGATTTCTTTAATAGATTTAAATGCAAGTTATCCTGACAAATTAATATTTCTGAATAATATTAACATCCTACTACAAAGAATCCCCTCACCTCAAGTCCCCAAACCTCTGTCTTGAAGAAGAGAATAACTGACCTTTAGTTCTTAACACTAGCACTGAAGTATTGGCTGTGATCATTCATTCAGAATGAATAAAAAGACAATAAGCAAAGGACTATAAAAGCACCATTCATAGCAAAAATGTTTTTTTTTTTTTAAACTGCCTGTTTCTGTCCATGCATCTCTCATCTGCTGTATGCACTGTCATTCTTACTTAACTCACTGTATTCTCTGTCTCATTTGGACCGCCAAAAGACAGAGTAATTCAGTTTGGAAGGGACCTTAGAGTGCTCTTGCTTCAGAGGGGCAAAACTGAAAGTCAATCAGGCTGCACAGGACTTCACCAGCTCTGCCAAAGGTGGAGTTTTCTTGACCTTTCTGCACAACCTGTTTCAGTGCTTAGTTATCCTTGCAGTTGAAAACATCTCCTTATATTTGTCTGGGACTCCTCTTGGTTCAGTCTATGCCCTTCTTTCATCCTCCACTGTGCAGGTTTTGTCTTCCTGTCCTCGGTGTCCATGGGTACTGGCCAGTCCCACTGAAGCCAACCCTGCCCAAGACTGGACAAGTGCAGGTCCTTCAAACCTCCCCTCACCACCCAATTGCTCCAACCCACCCATCACAGTCATTCTAGGCTGAACTCACTCCACTTTATCAGCATCTTTGTTGTCCTGGCGCCTAAAATTGGATGCAAGGATCCAGATGTAGCCTAACAAGTGCCAGGTAAAGTGGGATGATCATTTTCCTTCATCCATTGGCTATCCTCCTCTTGATACAGCCTGGTGTGCTTCTAAGCCTCCAGCCCTGCCAGGGCACACCGGCACACCTGACCTCTGGAATAGCTTTAAGTGACAACTTAAACTGACTTGGCAATTAATGCTTTATTTGTTCTCCTCTCAGTTCATAGCATTTCCCAGGTCAGAATAAATGAAACTGGGTACAGAATGTGCAAACCCTTAGCAGGAGGTTGTAAACATTATAATTCACCTGAAAATCATGGGCCCTTCACTGTGAACAGCAGAACAGATACAGCATATGATCCAGTCAGTGAGGACCTGAAAGACAGCTTCTGGGAATCTCTGCAAGCCCCTTGGTCATTTCGTAATTTAAATTTCTTGCAGCTCAACACTTAATGCTCTTTAGGTATTGATCACCTCAGTGGAGAATATCACTCATCCTTCTCTACAGTGGAGCCTTCTCTTGATGCTTTCTGTCATGTTAACATTTCAGTGGATTAAAGCTCTGTATATTTGGGCAACCTTTGTCTAACATTTATACTATGCTTTATTATATAACACTGATTACACTGATGAAATGAAATAACTGGCCTGTGAACTGATCTGCCTGTCAAAGGCTTTTAGACAAGCAAACGTACATGATTTCAGTCAGCAACGTGAGAGGCCATAAAGAGCTATGACCACTCACAGTGGGGAATGGAATATGAAGTGGGACACAAGGCTTTACTATGTAGGGCTATGAAAATATTAAAAAAACAGGCATGAGACTGTTTTAATAAAGCATTGCAGCACATGAATAAAGACCTGCTAATTTTTTTCTGGATAGGAATTGATTGTAGTTATTGCAGAGATACTCGTCAAGTATTTATTTTTTAAATCTTGTGTTAATGACCACAGGTAAAGTCTACCTCAGTAGATTTTGTTTTTGCTTTATCCCACTTCACTTAGTTTTTTTCTGAAATTGATGGTAGTTTATTACATTTCACTACAGATGTATGTGTGTATGTCTGTGTATGTATGTATGTGTAAGGAAGAAGGAAATCAAATTCTGCTACTGAAATATCAAAAAAAATCAACGCTTATGAAATATTTCACATGAGAGAAAATTGCTGAAAGATCACAGTATATTCCAAATATTTGTAAACAAATGGTGCATTTTTAGTTGTGGTTTTTTTTTTTTTTCCTGGAAGTGTGCAACATTTTTTTTTCTCTCTCTTTTGGTAGCATCAAGTCTTCTTGAGATGAGGAAGATTGTGATTACGTCCTTTCCAGTCTGAACTCCCTTTTTGAAAAATCCCTATAAATACCTCACTTTTTTTTGTCTTCATCTTCATGAGTGTCAATAGGACAGTTTATAAATTCAGAAATTTTTTTCCCTAGCAAAATTTGCAACTATATGGAAAAAAAAAACCAACTCTAAAGTCTTCTACTGGGAACAAAGGATTTCATTTTCCGTGCCAACTTGAGCAAGTTGCAGTTAAAGGCTTAATACACTATTTTGCTCAAGTGCTTTTTTGGCCTGGCTTTCCATGATAACCTCTTACTGAATTGCTGCAAAGTACCATGGTTACTCCTAACTGTGTTAAATAATGGGAAATATCTCTTTAAGAAATCTGGAACATGGAACAGAATGAAAGCAGGAGGTATACAAACACTGCTGTGGCTAATTAAATAGGTTGTCTGCAGTGGCCAGGTCTAAGAGACATCACGGCACCTTCTCTTCAGCTTAAGGTGCCAAAGACTGGCAGACCTGTAAATTAATCAGTCTGAACTGTTCATTGTTTTTTCTTTTTTTCCTTTAAATTGTCATGTTCTTTTCATCATAGCTACTTTCCTATCAGATTGCCTCAATAAAGTTCATCGTTCTTCTTCTTTGTAGCAATACATCTGCAGAGCATTAGAGCCAAGAGAATCATGCGGAAAGGAACCAAGATTACTTTCTGTAAGACAAATCCAGGTTTCGTATATGTATGAGGAAGAAAGAAAGGGATCTTGGAGATTAGAGTCACTAATGTTAGAAATTGCTGTGGCCTGCAGAACCCAGACAAGGTCTGGATTGTAGGATTTTGTGAAACAGAAAGTGATTTTACACACTTTCATATCGAAAAGTACTTCACTACAAAGTGGAACTTTAACATTTTTGCAAAAAATTTTTTACTTGTCAGTGCAAGTGAAGGAAATGCACTGTCAACAACATTAAAAAAATCCTTTAAAATTACTATAGCTTGTACAAATAGAAATGCTTTTGAAAAAAATTTAAATGTAATACTTACAATAAGGTAATATAAACCCCAGGCAGTTTAGTTATTCTGATAATGTTCATCAGGAGCTAGAAAACACTTGCTCATATATTAACTTTAAACGCAGGTGGTTGATGTGGGGGACCATGGGTTTAGTCTTTTCCAATTTTTTTCTCTACTTCAAGTTGAAACACAGGTGGACATCTGTATTAACCAAAAGTTAATCAAATCTTTACTGGTTTTCTTTCAGAGTGAGTTTGATTGTTCTATAACCAGGCTGGGTGCACAATGCAATCCTACCCATGGCTACATTCATTTATTTAAATTGCTTCGGGAGGTGACAGTGATAGATGATAATATGAAGTTTGTGTTGATCAACATCAAACTCCCCACAAAACAGTTAAGTAGAAGCAGTGCAATAATGTGAACAAATCATTCAGCTAAACAAGCTGGCAGGTGGAAGAGCTGGTTTTAAATACTGAGACTGCAATCAGTTGAAGTGCTGAACTATAGGCACTCTTGATTAGGATGCGATTCTAAGAGAAAATATGAAGAGACTGCGTGGAGTGTAACGTTTTCTCTGTCAGAGAAAGCCGACATTTATTTATCTTAATTACGGTGGCTTATAAGTAGAAACCCCTTTTGACAAGACTTCCTATAAGACGAAGTGCTACTTAGTTTGCAAAAAGAGTCAAGATGGAAAGTGACTGTAACTGGCAAGTGAATATTCAGAATATGAAATATTGTATAATAGCATACTTGAAATAAAGATTTTGTAATTCACAGTGCTGAGGACATCCAAGTCATGATATTCATGTCTCCTAGTATTAGTTATACAGCAGTTCAGGTACCTTGCTGCACAGCTGCCACAAATAATAACAATGAAGTTCATGTGGATTGAGACAGCACAATCTGTTCCAATGTAATGTCTCTTTTTTTTTTTTTTGGTTTCCCTTTAAGAGCTGCTAGATCAAATGGCCATTTGAATTTTTTCCAATATTCTCAATAATATGCATATGTGTCCAATAGTTTTCTTTGTAGTGCAATAGTTTGGCTTCTCAAAAATGATGGCCACTATACCAGCCAGTAATAATCTGAACTTTCTTAATGGCTGATCTATAAACCCTTCCTTTTCATTTCTCTGGGGTTTTTTGGTTTGGTTTGTTGGCTGGTTTTGTTGCTGTTGTTGGTTTGCTTGTTTCTTTTTCTAGAGACGCTAATTTCTTCCTAGCATTTAATGTCTTCTGCTTGCATTCTACTGCAGGCAACTAGCTCACATGCCAGATTTTTATTTTTGTTGACAGTATCCCATGATCCAGAGTAACTTACTGGGGTGATATGTAGCTGAACTTGTAAGTAGTGGAAACTCATGATTTTTTGCTGCGTGGAAAAAAAAAAGTGAAAACATACCTCTGCAAATTTTTTTCCTGATAAGTTTTCATAGCTTTCCATTAAAGGCATAATTCACAGCACAGTTACTGTGTGCAGTAACAATATTTTGTGGCTGTACTGGATTAGTCTAGTCTTCAAAGTCCCAGAGGTTTAGGAAGTCAGTTCATTAACTCATATCATCTCAAATATTCTGGAAATAAGGAGGAATTAATGTTTCTTGTTCTCAAAGAAAAGTGTTACAGGCAGGACCCTGCTTCTTGAGCTGCCTTCTATGTCACTTACAGGTAAGACCCTGAACTTCAATGGGCAGTATCCAGCAATTAGAAAATGAATAATGGTAGAGGGGGAAAGGAAGATTTCTACGTAAATTGGGATAGTTTCCAAAGTGACTCACCCTAAATCATGGCAGAGATTCTGATCCCTTGAAACTGCTCATTGTGCCAGAATTACACAGCTGAGTACTCACCCTTTCTTTCACAATCTCACTCTATAGCAGTTTACCTAAAATAATCATGGTAGTGCTCCACCCTGAAAATAAAATACTGAAATCAACCTGAGGTTACATGAGGGAATTCTTCTAGCCTGAACAGTGAAAACAAATGAGAAAAAAAGAAGGAATTGCCTTGAATGTAGGTGGATTTCCCAGGTGCCTGTGGAAAGTGATATCACTTTTTGACATCATCTTTATGAGAAAGGTTACTAAATGGCCATAGGCTTGACTCCATGTAGACAACCTGAATGCACTCCAGAGCATGTTATATACGTATGAGAAGGTGAAGAATTGATGGCAGAAATATTTTCACCAAAAACTTAGGTTCTCTATGGCAGAATTCTTGAAATCAGTTTAAGTGTTAGCAATACTTCCACAAAGAAACCAGTCTGAAAAATATCTTCAAGATTAGCTCAGCTGGTTAGAACAGGGTTGCCAAGACTGTGGATTCGATCCCTGTATGGGTCGTTCACTCAAGAGTTGGACTTGATGATACTTGTGTGTCCTTCAGAACTCAGAATATTCTGTAATTCTGTGAAGTAAACTGAATGAAAATGAAGTACATCAGCAATGCAGAGAAACCAGAGAAACTTCAGGCTGCACACTGCTCTTTGCAGTCTGTCTTTTTACCAGAGTGTTATGACTTTCATTTTGTTTTGCCTCGACCTTTATTTGGGGGAATGAAACTTGTGATCTTATGAGGAACAGGTATGGGAAGAGTCAGGTGTATGAGTCAACTGTTTTACAAGTGCTGATGAAGAGGCCAAGATTTGCGTCATACTGAGAGAAACCTTGTTTCACAAGGAGGTCAAGATTGTTGTTGAAATGCCTCGTTTTGCCAAGGACTCAGCTTGTAGTGGCTAATAGAAGATAAATAATTGCTAAGTGAAACAAACTATGAAATTAATAAAAAAAAGGAAAGCACAGAGAATGATAACTTGGAGGTGAAAAGTTATCATTAAAATAAACAAAAAAAAAGTGTATTTATTAGAAAACAGTTAAATTTTATTATGAAATAATATTTTTTCACATTTCCTTATAGTAAAGAAAATAATATTAATCCCTGTCTTATCCTATGTAGCAAAAAATTGTCTTAGAATAGGAAAATATATAGAACATTATAATGTTAATATTGTTGCTTAGCATTATCTTAAAGACGTCATCAGTGGTGGTAGCAGCTTCTAAATGTTTCATGTTTAGGTAGAGAACACATCTGAGATGATTTATGGGAATACAGACAGCTCTAGCTGCTCCACAGAAAGATACATGGAGAAGGCTGAATCCCAATTCAAGCCCATAATTTCTTCACAGCTTCAGTACTTTGATGCAAGACTTTTCTGAGTCAACAGCACCTCAAGGTTCCTACATTCCTTTGCAGAGACTAAAACACATACCGCTGTGCAGGTTTCCAGTGTCAGGCTTTGCAACCTTACTGTGATCTCATCTTGATTTTTACTGTGTTTTCACGGGGCTGACACCACGCAGAGAGCTCAGCCGAGAAGGTCTGTTCCAGAAGGCTCAAGGCTGGAAGCCTTTGCCTCCTTTTCACACTATTTACATAGGAGCAGACACCAGTGCATCTGCCATAATTCAGTTTTTATCAGCTAGCTATGTAACTCAATATTAGCCTGTCTAATCATATTGACACTTCAGAGTGGAGACTTCTCAATCAGTACAAAATCATAGTTTCATATTTTAAGACTAAAGTCATTCCACTGTGCAGGAGCTTATTTCTATCCTGTTGTCGCAAAAGGGAACTTCTGTGAGGAGCTCAGATATTAATTTTTAGCACTTAGGTGGTTAGTGCTAGCTGAGTTTTAGTTAGTTTTGATTGAATGGGAGCAGGAACAGTATGCAATATTTTTAATATACTGACTTCTTGATGCATGCCAACAATTTCCTTTCTAATTAAGCAGAATAGTATGAACATCTTAGTTCTCCTTTCTCCACAAAAACCTTGAGTTCAGCAAGTCTCAGAAGTATGTGTCAAACTTCAGCTTATCCTTCACCGTAGAATATCCGTCACAGAGAGGTGCTTAGTGAAAGAAAGTTTCCTGGTTAAGGGGAATTCCCTTTGTAGGTATATCGTTTGAATCTTTGCCTCTGCATTCCTACCTAGAGTATCAGTGAACTAGGGATGGGTGGGGAAGAGGCACAGCAGGTCTGGAAGGATAAGGGCAGTCCTGGTGGTCTGTTGCACTTGCCATTGGTATAGAGTGTTGGCAAAATGCCTGCAGATGCCCCATAGTACCTTAGGACCATATCTATAATGTGTATTTGTGCTTGGTCTGCAATCAGGCTGGCCCTAGTTCAAAAGCCACATTCAAACAGCACCAGTCCCGAGCTGTGCCTCTCAGAAGGGCTCATTAGCAGGTGTAGCATTGCACTGTCAGCAGTTACATAGGTATTAGTTTGCATGAACATACACGATGTGAGTTCAAGTCTGCTCAGAGCATTGTGGGTATCCCTCGTTATGTCTGTAATAAGCCAGGTAAATATTTTGCAAGCAGTCCCAGAAGCACTAGGCACAATGCAGAGTTGAGTTCTGCTGAAATACAGTGTGTGACTGGAGTAAGTGTCTTTCTGTGTTGCCTTGTTAATATCTTGAAACTATAAGGGAATGTTAAAATCTCTATTTTTTGCACGTTGAAGGTTTACCAAGAGGTACTTGCTCTTAGAAGCAACAGCTCACATTATCTCAGTTCTAAAAACACTTATGCATGTGATTAGTTTCATTCAGCCAAGTGGTCCCTGTCTAGTGCCATAGGACCAGTCATGCATGAAGACCATTCATATGTATATTTGTAGGATTGAAGTTCATGTCAAGAGTTCAAAGTCCAAGGTCTGAGAGCAGAATAAATTTTGAATCTCATTAAAAATATAGATCTGTTTCTTGCCAATCAGATACATTAATTGATAAACATCACACTGAAACAGGGCTTTGACCAGGAAGGTTGGAGGAAAAGGAAGTGACTGTTAGTGATTGTATCTCACCCAAAGGCTTAACCTCAAGGCAAAGCCTGAAGGCATATGAAATTTTCAAGAAGACGGTATGAACAACTTTCTTCTTTCCAGAGATCATTATTGTTGTTAGATCACAGTTTGTGAGTCTGGAGCTGAAGAAGGTCACATCATTTGCAAAAAATCCGCATTTCCTTGAAGTAGAACATTGTCAGTATAGCTCAGCTTTGAGATTGACCTGTAAAATATAAATTAAAGTCTGGACACACCGGATGTCATTTCTAAAACCCAGCCATGATGCTTTTTCTCTTTCTGCATCAAAGAACTTTGAAAATAGAAATATTTTAAAAATAATTTTTAAATTAATAAAGCATACTGCGTCATTTGCCTCTTTATTGCATTTCTTTATTAAACAACTAAGAAATTCTCTGGTAATTTTCCTGAGGAAGAATTGAAACTGGAGAAATGAAATCTGTGTTGGAGATAGTATTGCTCAGAATTTGAGGTTTACTTCCTTTAAAAATGATTTATTTCTTTTTGCAACCTTTCAGTTTCTGCCTTTAAAAACACGGGAGTAATTGAATACTAGGACATGCTTTCCAGTCTGTGCCACATATAAGAAACAAAAGAGAAATATGTCAAAGGATATGTTAGTGCAACCTAGTCTTCATTTATAACGACCACGGGTTTTTTCTTGTGGTTTTGATTTTTTCAAGCGTATTTGTAAGAGTTGCTCTTTGAGGGGCAGCGTGGCAGTCTACAGTTAAGAATACTCTAGATACATTTTCTCAACATTTACAGTCTGATGGACTAAACATGTCAAGAGTTAATATCTTGGTGTATCACCTGTTGTGTTGCCAAGATTCCCTTTTCAGGGGAGTATATTTGTTTACAAAGAACATACAAGACCACTACAGTAAAAAAGGTTGTTCACAATTAGCATTCAGGCTAACACATTCTTCAGAAATTTCAGACAAAGGATCTGTGCTCTGTGCTAAGTAGCTTTCTTGGTCATTTGCTCTCCCTCAGATATTTAACAGCCGTCTCTTTAGCCAACCAGTGATTTGGCATAACTTTTCCCATTTTCTTCGTCTGGCCTATTACTCTTATACTGGCATAAGGGACACTTCTACAGCTTGAACATTTGACAGCAATGTCTTCCTTACACTTTTATATGTCTCTCCTTTGTGTATGTCAGCCACAAAACACACAGATCTCCTTAATGCCTTGTGTCCTGGAAATAAAAAAGAGTCTGTCTATCATATGTTCTTTCCACAACTGCTTTACCACACAAAGAAAACAGGGAAAACTTCAAGGTCTTGACAAAGAAGGGGGTTCTAATCCAAACATTTCTGCTAAGAACGGCCTGGCATTATTACTAGAGGCAAGATTTCTCTGGAGAATATCATCTTGAGAGATTACATCTGTTAAGAGTCCTCAGTAATGGGGCATCTATTTACCTTAGCATTATTTTCATTGATGCTTCATTCACTTCCTGCCTCTGTTCTTTGTTTATTGCAATATAGTAATTTCACTTTGCTGTTCCTTGATTCATTTCTCAATTGGATGCTGCCTTCTACATGCTCATCTGGTCTTAATACATGCAGTTTAAAAGGACTCGTGCATTTCATACATAGAATTTCTTTTCCCCTGTTTCTGTTTCTCTTCCTTATCCATTAAAGACTTAACCTCCTTTAAGGGAATATATAGTTTATATTTTCTGTTAATAAAGTTTTCTGTGTTATATGAGGTGACAATAAGCAGAAAAACATGCTTTTCACTTTGAATTCACTGTGTTTTTTCTACCTCTCCATTTTCCTGTAACATAACTTCTCAGTGGAAGGAGGGGTGAAATCAGAAAAGTGAAATCTAAATCTACAGATGTGTCCTCAAAGGCTGGTGCATCAAACCCAAAATATATTAGGGGGGGGTGTGTGTGTATGCAGAATATATTGCAATTCACAAGAATATAAGTAACTGTATAATATATGGTTCTAAGTATTTATATGTAAGAGCATATAAGTCATGCTTTGATTACATTAATATGTATACTATATAAAATAAACATAATTCTAATAGAATGGAGTAGAATAGACTGGACAAAACTAGAAAGAAGAGGTGTGTGATGAATAAAGCAGTGCAGATTTTATGACAGTAGTTAACACTACATCAAATTTCTATTCTGTTTCCATATGTTCAGAGCAGAATTTATGGATCATGCAAGTGGCTGAAGTGGCATGGGGGAATGTTTATGTCTGTATAACTTTATGCCTTTGGCTTAGATGCCTAAGTTAGCTATCAGGTCACCTATGACCTTGTGGGAAAATAGACTTCTCATAGCATTAACTGGACCAGAAGGCTGACCAAAATGCTCTGAAGAAACCTTTGGAGTAGCTATTCACATTATACAAATCCTGTGAAAAATTATGCCCTGCGTACTTCTGACTGTGGTCGAAAACTTGAGAATTTTTCATCTGACTTAATCCAATTTGCTTGGTGTACACAAATTGAAACAGGAGTGAAAAGTCAAGTCTCAGCACAAAAAGGACAAAGTGTAGTCTTAGATTTTGCTAGTCAAGCTGAACATTGCTTTTCATCGTTTTAACTTCAGTCTCCAGGTCAAGCAGCCAAGTTCAGATAAATCTATTCATGGTATTGTCTGTGATATGAGGAATGAGTTGTATTGTGGAATTCTAATTTTTCTTTTCTTGTTTTAGATACGTTATGGGGGACTCTGTGCAGTGATTTGCCCAGATGCAGTGAAAGCTCTTATCAATCCACATTTTGCTATTTTTATTTTGCTATTTTTATTTATTTTTCTATGGTTATACTATCACTTACTATTTGGTTTGGAACGCAGATGAACTAACATCTAGGGAAAAGAAAATGATGCTTTATGTTATTTTAAAAATTCTTAATGCAGAAGAAAATTGTGATCATTGGACATAAAGGGTTCTCACTGCTATATTCACCTACTGCTTTATTCAAAAGCCGTTCTACAGATATGAAGAGGACAGCTCACAGAGCAGGATACTATTTTTCCTGAGAAAAGCTGACAATATGTCCTTGAGATACTACAATTGACAGAATTCAGTGGGGCATCTGTTAAGGGAGACACAAGTTCACAGTCTGGAGCACATTTTCACATACTATTATGTAGCAGAAGATTAGCACCCCATGTAAAATCCGTTTCAGCCATCCAGCCTAAAATAAATATAAGATTGCATCAGATTTGTAGAGGTGAGTGTTGACCTATTTTTTTTGGTAAGAAAATATTATCTGATTGCTTCCACTTAGCAAGGTTATGAAAATAGAAAAATAATGGGCTGAAATATATTCTATTTTCTTTATGTTGCATGTTATTCTATGAGTATATAAAGAAAGAATTTAGTGGAAAACGTTCAAATTTCAAATTAAGAAGTCATTAGAAATGAATGGGCTATGTGCAATGAAATCATTACTACAACATCCTGTAGGATACAAAAAGCAGACTTGCAGTAATTACAGTCCAGCAGGAAAAATCAATAGGTGCTTCTCATGCCTTTCTGATCAAGACTGTAGCATGATATTAGCAACCTGTGAAACAATGGGGTACCCATTTAATCTTACTTGAAAGTATAAAATATTTATCAACTCATTCATGTTCTCTATGCTTGCAAAACTCCTCGGTCTCCTGCTATGATAGTCTTTCTGATGGAATCCTGAAGGAAGAACATTTCTGTTATGCTTACAGGAATTATATGCTGAAGAGGAAAGAGAAGTGGTAATACATTTAAGCATTCAAAAGTAAAAATAAAATATTAAATTTAAGGTACCAAAGGTATGTGTTACACCATAGGACTTAATTCTTCCCCCATTGTGTAAATGAAGAATAAATCCTCTGATTTCATTAGAGCATGAATCTGTAATAGTGTGAGAATTCAGTCTAAAGGACAGAACTACCCCTTGTTTTGCATTATGGCTACTAAATAAAAAACAAATAAGACTTTAATCACTGTTAGTCATGGCCTTTTGAAACTATTCTTCAGTTCCCAAAATGTTAATGCCAAAGAGACTTCATAGTTATACATCAGATTTTAATATTATGCTTAAAATTATTTCCTTTAGGGATGATACTTGTCCTCCCTACCTGGGTACCTACCAGGTACTTTCCCTACAGGGAAAATTAACTACTTTTTAATGGGAAATTGAGTTGCTTTCCAAAATGGAGAGCTCAAGAAGAACATTATAAAATTCAGTCTCTTTCAGGAACATTATATTGCTCTGTGACTTATTTATGGCACTGTCTCTTCATATCTGACACGGCAATACAGAATACCATTTACTTACAATTCAGCTAATCTCATTTAATAAGTGTATCTTGCAAAAATGCATTGTTATGTCTATATGGCGTATTGACAAATTCAACTCCAAGTACTCAAAACACTGATTCAGTTCATCACACATGTAAAAGCTTATCTTGAATCATATACTTAAGCTAATAACTTCTGGATAAGCCACTTAAAGTGGGAATTAACTTCAAGCAACTCCTTAAATGTTCTGCTCAGTCAGAACCTTTTCCTTCTTACCCTCTGCCCCCATGCCCACATCAACTGCCTGAAAAGTATCAGAAAAGTACAACCCCATTCTACAACTGGGAAAATTTCAATCCACAGGTCAAATTGAAGAACAGGATGATGTGATAAGAAAGCGTGTTACTAACTGCAATAAATAACAAAATTACAGTCAAGCAGGAAAAACCATTAGGATTATACAAGTTTCAGTACAATGAAAACCCTGTGAACTAGCATAAGTAAATGTGTTCAGTGTTTCTTGAGTCATGTTTACTTCAGATAAGTTCTGAGGCAAACAACATTTTTAACACTGTTAAACTGTAAAAAAAGTGAAATCATGTTTCAAAAAGCGTGTTTCAAATATTAAAATAAAATGACAATGATGATTCTAACATCCACTGCAAACAACTCCTTAAGGAAAGGATGCTCCTATTTTAACACGTGCTTTATTTAATTAATCTGTTTAAATATTTCACAAGATATCCAAAGTTTTCTAAAAGGCCTGGGGAAGCAACATTACATTGGCCTAGACTACTCTTATCTGATTAGGTTTCAGTAGAGTTTACTTCAGTAATTGAGACCATACAGAGTATTTTTATCTGAAAATAAGAAAATGTATATCTGATCAACTTACTTGTGAACATACTACAATGAAATGTGTGCTTGTCTTTTTAAACCAGTGCATGATGCCATTAGAATAATCTAGTAGCTATGTCTGCATGCTGTCTATGCTCTGTTTGCTTAGCCATAAATTCCTTCAAAATCATAAACTCTTTGCATAAGTTACTAGCAGAACTAAATAAAATAGGTTCATTGCTTAATGTTCCATTACATTTTATATATACCATAAACCAGACCTACACTGGATAGTCTCCTTAATTTAATTATGAGATTGTCATTTAACTTTATCTCTGGAAATAGATACCTACCAATTTTTATGAGCATGATTTTCATGTCTGCTAAGTATCTGCATCTCCTGATTTCGGTAGAAGTTGTGGATGACCACCACACCTTTAGGTTTGAATGATAGGAACCTGAGTGGATTAGAAACACTTGCCTCACAGCTCAAAACCTGCCATGTGTTATTATGCCACAACAGAGTGATGTCCAGGCCCAGCAATTTGTGAAGGTAACACACCATTATGGTCATCACCTATCTGCATGCTTACACGTAGCCTGGCTTTGTACTACCATATATACCTCAAGCAAGTCATTATGGTAATTACAATGCATTTGTCAAGTTGCAGATTTTCAGGCCAGAAGGGACCAATCTAACTAAATAATATGACCACTTTTGTAATACAGATGATACATTTGCCCTGAAATTTCTTCCTCAGACTCAAATTTTTGTTTAAGCTCAAAAGTAGCTTCTGGAAAAAAAGTCTAATAAAGCTTGTAAATGACTGTTAATAATAGCATCAGGTGGCATGCCACCTCTAAATGCATTCTGACTTACCTCCATGGCTACAACAGTGTTGTTAGGTCAGTAATTACAATGTGTCTGCTAACCTATTACATATTGCTTCATTTACTTACAGGCATCATTTAATCATCCCATTTATGATGCACAACCCAATGCTGATGGCATTTGAGGATACACCCGTCTGATTACCTTCTCTATATATGCAAGTCAGTTTCTTTTTGTGATTCAATGCTGCTGCACTCCCAAAAAAACAAACAAATGAAAAATGCCAAGGAGTCTTCACTTTCAGCTTTCCAGAAATTTGCTTTGTATGTTTCAGGTAGATACAATATCATTAATAAACAGCTTGACATATTTGTTTATTGTAAATATGTCCTTCCAATTCTGTGAGCTAATTGATTCCCTGTGCAGAAGTGATATATCCCCCTGTAATCAAACTAATAAACATATTTCCTTTAAGCTTGTGTGCCCATGTTGCACACAAATAGCCTAGTACATGTTACTGGATTAGCTTTCCCTATTTAAACATCAAAACTAAGTGTTATAATAAGAAACATACTTATACTGTAATTTATTTTGTTGATGAAGCAGTCACTTGTCTGATTTACACCTGTTTCCACTCTGCCCCACAAGGAGAAAGACAGTGAGAGAAAAAAATTTCTTCAAAGCCAAAATCATATGACTGATAAGGAATTGTTCAAAATTCCGTGATATTACAACTAAGAATAAAGTAATATACATTCAGTGAATACACTGGAAGTTCAGTTATGGCTCAGAACTAAAAAAAATGTTTTTGTTGTGGATAGATGTGCAATTTGATATAGCAACAGGACTCCCTAAATCCAGTATGTGCAGCTTGCCTGTCTCTCTTCTAATCATTAAAGTTGTTCAAATTGCAGCTACTGTGCCACACTGCACCAAGATCATCAGCCAAGTTTACAAACTTGTTTTCCATATCTTTTTATTTCCTATACCAGTGTGTGAACTTTTGGACTTGGAAGCACATTCCAGATGTTGGGTTGAGGGACTGGCATGAATACTTGTCATCCCTGTGCTAGGGCCAAAACTCTGGGACACAGTATTCTGCTTTATCTCAGAAAACTTCTGTTTTCCATAGAAAAGAGACATAAATAATTGATTTGTGAAAAAAAAAACCCAAAAACCAAACCCAAAACCAACAAAAAACTATACACTCCAATTTCTCCCAAAGACCACAAAATCTTTCCTTGCTGAAAAACATTCTCAGTCATGTAAGCCCTGTTGGATTAGACTGTTCATAGGACAGCTCAGGTCAAAGGCACCTCAGGAGATCTCTTGTTCAGCCTCCTGCTCAGAGCAGAATGACCTGCAAGGCCAGACAGATTACTCAGGGCTTAGTCAATTTGGCCTTGGAAATCATTAACCATGGAAGTTGTATATCCTCCTTGGACATGTCCTCATCATGAAACAGTTTTTTCTTACATCTGGCCATATGTTTGTCAGTTCAGACAATGCCTGTTACCTCTTGTCCTGCCCCTTGTCCTCCACCTTCTTGATACCCTCCCTGTACGCACTGAGGGCTGCTGTCTTCTCCTCCTGAACTCATCCCTGCAGCAGGAGGAAGAAGCTCAGCTTCCCTCAGCCTCTCCTAACAAGGTGAATGTTGCCCTGTCAATAATATGTGCTGAACTCAGTCCAGTTTATTTGTGCCTTCCTTGTTGGAAGGCCTAAACTGGGCAGGTACTCAGTACTTAAGACAGCCTAGCAAGTGCTGTGCACATGGAGATAATCACTTCCCTAACTGACAGGCTGTGTCACAAAAGTCTGGGATGCTGTTGGCTGCCTCTTTGCCAGAGCATTCTCTTGTCTGATGCTCAGTTTGATGTCTGCCAGGATCTCCACGGGCTCTTCTACAAAGCTGTCCCCCATCCTTTTCTGTAGTGTTTCAAGTGTCTCTTCCTAGAAAAAAAGGTACAGGGATTTGCATTTGTCCTTGAATTCATTAGGCTGCTCTGAGCCCATTTCTCCAGAAGGCCCCTCTGGATGGCAGCCATGACCTCAAGTATATTGGCAGTTCACCTCGATTTGCTGCCATCTGCAAACCTGACAGGAGTGCACTCCCTCCAATTCATTTCTCTGGTCAGGTGGTTTGGTAGGTGTTGTAGGAAGGAATGAGACAGAGGGAGAACACATCCAGCTTTCCTATTCCTTCTGTTCAGTTACCACAAGCATCCATAAAGACTGATGATAGAAATAATAGTCTTTCAGTATCTAAAGAGTCATCCAGAAAGCTGGAAAAGGACTTTTTACAAGGGCATGTAGCGATAGGAGAAGGAGTAATGGCTTCAAACTGAAAGAGGAGAGGTTTAGATTAGATATCAGGAATAAACTCTTCATTGTGAGGGTGGTGAGGCACTGGAACAGGTTTCCCAGAGAACTTGTGCACTCTGAATTTCTGCTAGTGTTCAAGGCCAGGCTGGATGGGGTTTGAGCAACCTGGTCTAGTGAGAGGTATCCTTGCCCCTGACTGGAGGGTTGGAACAAGATGATCTTTTAAGTTCCTTTCCAACTCAAATAATTCTGACTCTATCATCCACAGCTTGCAGTTTGATGCTGACATATGTAAATGGAGGCTACCATCTCTCCTTTTTCTTTGCCTTTCAGAGACTTACCATGAACAGGAAGCAGTTTGACATTACTTTGAGAAAAGAAAGGTGTTCAATATAGAATCATAGAATATAGCTTCTTTGCATCTAGTAGACAAATAATCAAGATTACGTGTGGCTTCTTGCATCATTACCTTTGCATGTATATTCAATAATAAATGTTTGAGCCATACACTTTTGCTGTTTTCCCTAAGCCAAGTATTACGTCTGTCCTAGACTTTGTTCTGAGTTAAATGAGCAGTCCTGTGCTGACTTTCCAAAAATCAGACAACCAATGTCATAGGTGGTACCAATTTTTTCCTTGGTTTGGGTATTCTGCTAATGGCTTTGAAGAATAATTGCTAGTTCTGTGGGTGTGAACAGATACAGAAATGCAAATCTTGCTGTCTGTTTTAATTCCGAAGTAATTTCTGTAGGCATTCAAGTTTCTTGAGCACTTATGGTAATTTTTATAATTCCCATTAGGATGGGCTATGGCAAATTAATATTCTAGAGAAATCTGATCATAAACACGAGTTGATCAGTCAGTAGCATCACTCACGTACATAAAGTTAATTCTTGACTGAATTCGCAGGGTTGAAAATATTGATACTCTTTAAAAGTCTCTCTATGCACAGATAGTGGCACATCTTTTGCAAATTTATTGTAAATTTACGACACACGCCAAAAGATTTAGTGCTTTCAGGTCTAGTGATACTTCAGGTGAAACAACTATGTGGAAATGGTTCATACAAGAAAACCTCTGGAGATCTGATAGCTGAAAGAATTCATGTTCCATACTAGTTCAGCTTTTGTAGTCCAAAAAGATGAAGGAAAAAAATATAATTTCATAACTAGTATCTTCATTCTGCAAAACATTTCAGTACTTCAGGCACAGGAGTTGTCTTACTGAAGCATGAAACACTTTTCATTGATAAAGTTTTCCCACACTGATGAGAACTGAGTAAAAAGACCATTGCAAAACACCACAATGGAAGAAGAAAAACTCTCATTAATATGCAAGTCCATAAGGAAGTGGAAAATCTAAATAATTTTCTGTATCAGGTAAGGAGAAGACTTTTAGAAGCTAAGAAGTGTGTAGTGCAAGAAAGACCAAGCTCAGATCACTTTATGGATCTAGCACTCAGCTGGTGCTTACAAGAGCAAATATTGGAGCTGGGGCTGCTGGAGTGGTGCCAGCATTATAACCTTCACTTGAACAGTAGTCAGACTGTCTGGCACACGTATTTTGCTTCATCCTTTCAAAAATCCCTAACAATTTATGTATCAATGCCTTTCTTAAAACTAGAAATAAATGCCACCTAAATACTCTGCTGAGTTTTCACAAATTGGATAATTTCACATCTTTCCCAAAACCATGTGTAAAATAAAAATTACCTTAGTCACCTATGTCTTACAGCTGAACATTACTATAAGTAATACATACTGCAGGAGCAAGTAGAGGCTAAATCAAGTAGGTTTTGCATTGTAGTAGGCCCCTTAAAGGAAAGGACAACAGAGGTCCTGCTCCAAGGAACTTACTGCCTGAGAGATAAGACATAACTGGCATACGCAGCCATCAAGCAGGAGAAAGCAAATCTGGGTTTTTAGTATAGAGGAGCCATTTGAATAAGTATAACTTTTTTTTCTCGTATTTAGGATATTTAGGATAATCATAATAAGATTTATTAGTGGCTTACACTGGAAAAAGACCCAAAAGCCATCTCAAACCTTCAACCCAACAACAAGAGGTAACAGTTTTGTTTGTTTTTCATAATTTATCCTTAGTAAGAAAAGTATATTTAGACAATTAGTATTTTTGTTCACATCAAGTTGAAATCAAAAAGAAAATGTATTTTCAGTATTTTAACACATAAATCTTTGTATCTAAAATTATGTATTGTACTTATACTAACAATTTTAACAGTAACATTGTTATATTTACATGCTGACATGGCTCACATTGCACTTAAGAAAGTGCAGTTAGAATTTCTTTGCAGGATTTTTCAAAACCCGCAAGTCAATTAAGCAATGAGGAATGGATTAATCAAAATTATGATACTGATAGAATGTCTGTTGAGAACAATGACTTCAGTAACAGATGAACTATAATTTAAGATCCACATAGATCAAACATAATGGCAGATATTCTGTGGGTTGGAATACACACGTTTCATATTCTAGAACTATTCTAGAACAATTCTATACTATTGTGGGGGTTTCTTCTCTCCCTCCACTACACCCCTCACATCTTCCCAATACAGTGAATAATCTGAATGCTGATTTGGATATTCCTGAATCCTCAGTACTGATTTAAATGAAATCTTATTAAAAAACTTTTTAATTTCTTTTAAATCAAGGATTGGTAATCCTTTTAGGAATGTATCACAGACAGAAATCAGTCTTACCATCTCTATACTTCCAGTGATGTCCTGGCTTGACAAGAATGCAGAGAGATAGAATGATGGAAGGTAGAAATAATGATACATGCAATGATACAAATTTTTTTATATTATTAAACTTTAATAAAATTCTTGGATAGAACATGAATTGGATCTCTAAGTCAATTCCTCCATTCTTACACTAAATAAAATATAGGGAGTTCATGGCAATATACATTGATATTAGTATAAAAGGCTTGGATTTTAGGAAGTTCCCAAGCTCACTTTGTAAGAGGCATTAAATTGAAACCTGGCCATCTGAACCATTGATTTGTGTGCTGTAGATATAATTTCTGTAGTGTCATTACTAAAATTAGGATGAAAACCCTGTACCCTACTGTTTTATCTTTATTCAGTAAAGCAGGTTTTACCAGATAGGAATTTCAGAGGGATAGAGGACCTTAGCTACAGCTATATCTATTCCTATGTAAAACACGATGACAGTACACCAACACTAAGAATATTAGCTTAGAAAGTGTTTCAAATACATTGATTATAAAAAAGGAGAGGAAAAAAACCAACTATTTAACTAGATCGTAATTTCTCAATTTTCCCTGAACAAGGTTAGCATATTAGCAACTCTACTACTGCTTTATCCCTTTCACTGTTATCTGCAATTAAAACGATTATTGCTCTAGAAAGATGATGCCATGTTCTGAATTGGACTCATCCTGTTCAGCTATACATGTCTGTGATAAAGGTGATTAAACATGAGCAAGTCATTCTGTATTGATTTCTACCAAGTGAAAAGAAACTAATATTTTTGAGATATTCCTAGATGTTTGCTTATAAAACTTGGTCTTATTCACTGAACATAAAGGAAACTAGGAGTTCCCAGTAGCATACTTAGGAATAATAAATACTATTACAGCAATAGGAATATCCTCACATTATGTCTGTGAACACTCCCACTATAACTGTGAATCTCACAGTTTCAGAATACAGAGAATCCTTTAAGTTTTTCTAATGTAATTTTTTGGTCTCTATTTCTTGTATACTTTTTGCTCTTCAAAAATCATCTGTCTCACTAAAACACATATCTGATCAAAACAGAGAAGCTAAAAGGAGACAATCTAACAAAAATATTTCAAAATGAAATTCCATATTGTTGTGTGAAAGTTAAATTCCTTTGTAGGAATTATAAATTCATATAAATTTAACACTAACTTCATTTAAGCTTGATTGTGCTGTATTAGGTATGACCTTCATCTATCACAACACTTAAATATATATTTGATGTTAAGTAAGCAAATAATATCCTTGACTTCAGGGACACAATTTACACTGAAGTTCATACACATTTTGTAGATCTGAGACGACGTATTCGGAGAACAGCATCTAAAGGATAAAACCAGGCAAAACTTTGTTACTTTTCCATAAACTTAACCTCCGCTCTATTAGGTGCTTAGGTAATGGAATGATCAATAACTATTTAAAGTTTTACCCAGGTTAATCATTGCACAGAAACAAGCTGAAGATTAAGTGAAATGCCTGCCTGCACTTTTCACACAGGTAGAGATAAAAACATTCAACTGTGACATTTAAATTAGTGAACCAAAGTTGAGAATACACAGTCCTGTAAGTGGAAAGCTTTTTCTAACACTTTCCACCCTTCCTCAAACACAGCAGTAAAGCTTATCTTACAGGCTTATCATATAGGCACTTTATTTTTTTCCAGTTAGTAGATTTTTACACCACTAGTGACAGCTCCTCCTTATGTAAATGGTCACATTAACATTTCTTCTAAAATTCTGTTAAAAGAATAGCTTTCTATTTCAATTATGGTGTCAGATATTCTTCCATTTTCTTTCCTTCTCTTGTTCATCCTGACTACTTACATCTCATATATTCTGAATTTCTGAGTTCTGTCCTACTTAAACCTTTTTATTATTCAGTAAAGTGATTCCCTAGCTATTGCTGTCTTACCTTGTTTTGATTCTTTTAAATTCTTTGGAAAGAGAAAATAACATGCCAAATAAAAACTATGTCATCATATTGGGAATGTCTCAACAACGTGATATTATAGTTCTCTGTAGAATTCACAGCAAGTCAGACATAGAAAGCTGACAAAAATTTTCTCACAAATTTAAAAATAATTATGTTAATTAATGGCAGGACACGAATCTGTTCTGATGAATATGTTTTATTTGGAACAACACAGTTTAGGACTTAGTACCAGTCTTCGTCAGGATATTGTAGCTGGGATTGCATTGAATTTATTTCCAGTTTGTCTGTTACAAAAGGGAGAGTACTGAGTAAAACAGAGAAGAACAGAAACAAAATCTACAGCTCAGGACCCTTGAGGATATTTTGTGCATTTATTTTGGCTACCTTGCATTCTTCAGGTACAGGGGGCTAAATCCTGAAAAGGATGAGGGAGTAACTAATGGAATCAAGTACTAACGATTTTCAGGGTTTGACCACTATAAAAATGTAAATTGCAAATAAGTCTCTTGACTGCAAACCTGTTCAAGGATATCTCCTATCATTGGCATGGCCCTGAAACGGACAAATCTTTGAATGGCTATATCCTCTGGTTTTGGGTATCCTATAGGACAGAAACCACAGGCAAAAAGGTGGACAGACCAGCTTTAATAGAGGTGGGATGAGCTCTAGCAGATTCAGGAAGAGAACTGACAAATAAAAAATTGACACTCTCAGAGACACTACAATTATTTTATTCATGGAACATCTGGGGCTGTCTAGTGCAGCTGCAAGAACAAGAAATGTTAATTGAGTGATCAATCTTGGCTCCCAGTGAATCACGCTAACTGAGACATTGTGGAATAGCAGCGAAGGCTTTGGCAGGTCAGTTGAGAAGTTTAAGATAGACCTGTTTTCTTCCTTCTCAAGTATTATCTAAGTTTGGTAGTGATTTTAATGTCTTTATCTTAATAGAGAAAGTAAAGTAAATAATTTTAAAACAATGAAGCAGTGAATCTCTATGAAGAATACTCACAGAATTTGTTTTCTTCTATGGCTTTTACCATAGTTCAGGATAACAGGTGTAACTATTTTTACTTTCAAATGTAGATAAATCTAGAAAATCTATAGGCATTGGGTAGGCAGTTAGTATTGTCAAAAAATCCTCCATTATGTCAGTAGAGGTTTGCACGGTATTTTCAATAAGAACAAACCTCTAGTGAATTTTGATATTTTTCCTTTGTGGTTTGTGGAATGCAGATACTTTTCCTTTATTCGGAAATAATTTTTGAACTCTGTGCAATTTGGCATTTTCTGATTTTAGCGGGTAAGCTCAACTGCCTTTCCTATTTAAAACGAGCATGTTGAAGTCACTCTTCTCTGATCTTTTTAATAGTTTCTATACCCTGCAAGGATACTACCCTTTCTAAAACACAGAGTTATTGAAGTTTGTATGCACCTGGCAGATGAGAGATTCAGATTCAAATATTGTCGCTGTTGAGGCGGTCACGACACAAAGTAACAACTCCAGGCAAGGGCAAAATGCAAATGTTCCCTTTATTTCTACAAAGCCCCCTTTTATACAGTGTCCTGGCACCCGTGCTAGGTCTCTATTGGCTTCTAAGTTAACACCCCACAAAACTACTGATTGCTTGAAACTAACATCCATCTAAAACAATCTAAAGCAACAAACAGCTCCCTCGAGCAGCTGTGCATTCTTTCATTTGATGTTTTGATTTCTTGCTTCTGCTGATCCTAAAATTCTCATGGGTACAAACCGAATGCTCAAGGGTACAAAGAGATTGTGTCCAAGTTGAGCTCTGTGACACTTTCAGAGCAGTTGTCTGTTTCCAGAAAATATGAAGTCTGCTTGATCTGAACCAGATACTGAACCAGAAGTTCTTGCCTGAAATGTATTGTAACTAACTGTGTCAAAAACCTTTTGACATGAACTTTCTGTAAACTCTTCCTATGGACACAGAAATTGCAGTGAGTAGAAGATTTTCCTGAAGACTTCAACTGTCTATGGAGAATGAAGAAAACTGAATAGGAGAAATTTGGCAAATCAGAATATCCTGTAATTTTTTCAAATGGACACTCACTTTGCAAAGCGAAATTTTCATTTCTCTCAAGCAAAGGGTCAAGCAAAGATGGGATTTGAGCTTTCCACAATATTTTGTATTCCAATATTTTCCTTTGAAAAATATTGATAAAATCATGGCTTAGGAATCTTGAATTTGAATCTTTATCTGATGTTACAGTGTCAGATAGTAACATAAGATGGTCAAACAGACACATATTTTTGTTTCATTTTTCAGTTTGTAAAACTGGAATAGTAATATCAGCCTCCTTTGTAGAGTGTATTGAAGTCACTGGATTAATACTACATTTTTTTTATCTTTCTGTTAACACACTGAATTTCTACCAAGTTAATCAACCCCAATATATTATTTTAGGTGTCCTGCACTCAAGTTGCTGTCGTATTAACTGTGTGCCACATCTCTGTCCAATGGTCAAATATATCCCCCATAAAATATCAAGTCTTTGAAAATGAGTACAACATAAGAAAAAACAGGTGAATAAACACTTCCTTTTGCCCAGCCTTATAGTTTAAGCTTTTTCCTAACTTTGCATTCTATTTATTTATTTAGCATTGTCCAGGAGGGACCCCAGGCACAAAAGCAAGAGTAAAGCCCATTCAAGAAGCACTGATTAATCATGTTTTGTTCCATTGCTTCATTTGCCATTGTGTCACACACTCATCCACAGGGTTATAAGCATTCTTCCATGGTTTCCTTCTCCCTGGAGGCCTTGAAAACTGACACAGTAAGGAATGCTCTAAATCCCACAAGATTAGGATGCCTGCATCAAGCTCAAAGGCCTAAAGATACTGCTTTGATATCACTGCTTGTCTCCAGCAGCATGTATTTCTACTGACAGCTTAAAGTCCTATATCCTAACGGTGAGTCAAAAATATAATAAAAATACATCTTGAAGTAAATTCTGTTTTCAGTAGACCCACACATGGTATTCACTGTCATTAAGACATACAGTATATAGAACATGTATACTATATTGCAATTCTTCCTTGTCCAAATCCTTCTGGCCATGGTGAATGAAGTGGCATAGTTCAGGACTATGGTAGTTTGCATGTGATTTTCTTGTCATGGAGCCTAAGTGTGTTTGGTAGTACTAAAATTGACCATTGCATTTGTAATTACATTGATGCAAGAGAGGAGATGCAATCTTATTTTACTACAGTAGTATAATCTCAACCTTATTTATTTCAGTTGGAATCCACATAAATATAGGTGCTGTCATTAGAGAGCAGTTTTTGCATGACTAGAGCAAAAACTGCTTAAATATCTGCAAAAATGATCCTTAGCAAATTGTTCGATTAATGTTTGTTATTATTCTTCAAATACATTACTTAATGAACAGTATTTGATTAGGTACATTTGTATATAAAGCAAGTTATTTTAAATAATTTACTCAATGCACAGAAGATGACTTTCACTAAATAATGTATCTAGTGCAAAAATATCCACCCAGTTTGTAGGATAACCATTTCTCATGCTTCACATGCCAAAACTGCTATGAACTGGAAGAGGTCCCATCACAGGTAATCAGCTGGCCATGGGTTCAACTGAGTTCCCTTATCGGACTTGGTTTGTTTTCTGCAGCAATTTGTCTATCTCGCAGCTGTAATAAGGCAATGGTTTATATTTAGCAGGTACAGAGTTTAAGAACAAGTTATCAGCAAATTAGCTGAACTTAGTGAGAGGGTCAACAGCTAACTGTTACTTTTCCAAGAGTTTATATTTGCTCTTCTCCTGGCATAGCTCTACTAAGTGTGCTACAGCCTTGTGCTGGTTTTGAGTGCAGCAGAGTAAACTTTCTTCACAGTAGCTAGTATGAGACTATGCTTTGAATTTGTGCTGGAAATAGTGTTGGTAACACAGGGATGTTTTCATTGTTGCTGAGCAGCACTTGCACAGAGTCAAGGCCTTTTCTGTTTCTCACACCACTCCACCATCAAGTGAACTGGGGGTGCACAAGGAGTTGGGAGGGAACACATTCAGGACAGCTGACCCCAACTGACCCAAGGGATATTCCAGACCATATGGAGTCATGCTCAGCATATAGAGCTGGAGGAAGAAGAAGAAGGGGGGGAAATATTCAGAGCGATGGCATTTATCTTCCCAAGTAACCATTACTCATGGTGGGCCCCTGCTGAACACCTGCCTGCCCATGGCAAATTAATAATGCCTTGTTTTGCTTTTCTTGCACACATGGCTTTTGCTTTACCTATCAAAATGTCTTTATCTCAACCCATGAGTTTTCTTACTTTCATCCCTCCAACTCTTTCTCCCATTCCACCAGGAAGGAAGTGAGTGAATGGCTGTGCCGTGATGAGTTGATGGCCGGGGTCAAAACACTTCAACGGCCACAACTGTGCAATGCAATGCCAAAGTCATATTTGTCATAAATGTTTTATAATGGTTTGTGTTTCCAGCCTAACATGCCCAGGAAAAAAAAAAAAAGAATAAAACTGATTAAAAAAATTAATTGTACAGTAAACACCAGCTCTGTATTAGTGAAAATTAACACATAGGATCAGTTATAATCCTGTTAGTAAACCAAATTACTTTTTTATTGTTATATAAGGTAATATCTCATCTTCATTAGCGTTATCACATATTACAATAGCATAAAGATGCTTATCAGAATCAGGAACATACTTTATGAAGTAAAATAGAGATACTTCTTCAAGAGCACTGTGTTTCATTTAGCCTCAGACTGCTTCAGCTTTTCATAGAAAATCGGTGTTCTGCAGGACATTTTAAAATTCTTTCAGTGGCTGAGTGTAAATATTTGCCTGAAATCTGGATATTATTGGAAAGAAGAGCAAAATGTCTGTCATAGGACTTCTCAGTGAACTGGAATCTCGGGTTACTTCTATGGTTATTTACTCTCCATGTAAGTACATCAAAAATTCTTTATAGCAGGTTTTGTCATCGTCTACTATAAATCAATGTATTTTTATCAGTCTGTCAAATATGGACATGCACTGTTCTCTTGCTGGGGATGGAGTAGCCCATTAATGTCCGGATTCAGCTTCAAGTTTTCTGGAGTACAAATCAAAACTGAGGTTTCTAGCAAAAGTTTGAAAATCTTTTTTGGAAGTGTTTGGAATATCCCTGACCAATTTATACCATGGGCGTAGCAGAAATTTCATGCATTTTCAAAAGAAGTCTGTACTTTTGGTACGTGTCCTCATCATCCTGTCCTTAGCTTTACATATTCTAGTCATCTTGTATGTGTGTTACCTAAATTCTCTTTATTGTTTATCAATATCTATATATAGGCCATTTACAGTGTTTCTTTTCATGCAGCAACCTGATTTCTGTGTCCCAGTTTCACAAGGGCAAAGAGATTGTTCTCAGGGTGGCAGCTGCAGTTTCCTTCATGACAAGTCACTGCTCTCCTGCTGCTGAGACCTTCTAAAGCAGATGCCCTTCCTCACCTCCTTAGCTCTGGAAGAACATATTCACAAGGTTTTGTGTATTAAAATAAGGCTTCATAAAACTGCTGAAGCATCTGTGGCCAAGCTAGGAAATGGTTGCTTCAGAGAACTGTTATTTTAGTCTGCACCGATCAACAGATTTGGAAGATTGATGTGCTGACGGAAGTTTTGCTGACTCCTACCAACATGAGTGAAGCTTTAACCACTCCTAAGTTCCTGTTCTCATAGCAGAATCAGTAAAACATGTCCACATCCTAGCAGGGCCAGAGTGCAGCCTGAAGATATAGCTGAAGCCGTTACTGAAGGTAAGTTTGATTTTATATGCTGGGTTATAAACTGTGGTGGCTGAGGCGCTGACATTAATTTCTATCTTCTGAGGGTGTTACTGATGCAGAAGCCTCTGAGAGGCCACTAGAAAAAGCTTAGGGTAGAAACACCACAAGTCTGTACTTAAAGGTAGCAATATTTGTATGTAAGCGTCTTTAGATGTACAGCTGAGCCTTTAGAAACAAGGCAGAATATTTTTGCCTATAACTGGTCCCTTTTCAGAATGAATGCATAAAATCTAAGAAATTATATGATATAGTCTTCATTTACACCACTCCAAAAAACTGTTATTCCATTATGATTACAATAGGAAACTAATTTAAGTATTTATTATGTTCTACCAAGAACAGGATAATTTCAGTAGCAAATTCTTTAGCTTACTTTTGTGGACACAATTACTATTTTTTTGATGTAGCTCAAAATGATTACCTTGGCTAAGCATTTTGTGGTTTTTTAGCATTTATCTTTCACTTGTTATGCTAAAACTAATATTTCTTCTGCCATGTATGAATTTACTGTTTGTGATGCTTTCAACATTACTGTTGAGATTATTAAAAAAACCCCAAACAAACAAACAAGCAAAAAAACCCCACCAAAAAACCAAAAAACCCACTTCCTGGAGTTGTATGTAATAATTAAAGCTTTTTCAGGAAGATGTACACTTTCTCAAGATATTCACTGTCTTGAAAATCATGCAACTATCTCTTTCTATCAAAAAGCTATTTTTACTAAGTTGTTATATTTTGTTCATGACATCAAGCTTAGAAAAGACAATATTGCAGCTCTTAGGATTGAATATGCTGCAGAGTGTTCCACTTCTCACTAGAATTGATGTCATAACAGGCAATAGACCATCAAATTTTGGGCCATGTTGCAAAATCAGTAGGTCTTGCAGATCCTCTGCAAAACAATGTAAATTATAATTTGATCATTTTACAGTGTTCATCGCCCCTTCCTTCCTTCTTTCTTTCCTTCCTCCCTTCCTTCCTTCCTTCCTTCCTCCCTTCCTTCCTTCCTTCCTTCCTTCCTTCCTTCCTTCCTTCCCTTTCAGGGGGGTAATTGGTTTTAGTC
>VZTE01004264.1:0-79338 GCA_013397775.1 Eulacestoma nigropectus | reverse complement strand
CCTTCCTTCCTCTCCATCCCCACTTTGTTTCATTTTGCTTCATTTTCTTCATTTATTTGACTTCAGTCAGATTAGGATGTGTAGAGAAGAAAACTCCAGCCATAACCTCTTTTGCATATGTCTGTCGATAGTTTTGTTCAAGGAATAGTACATTACAGCTCTAATCCCAAACCTACATCTTGGAAGGTAAGTCTGTTCATGAGTGTGTGTCTCATTATACTCAGCTGATGATATTGGTGTGTTATTATGATAAAGCTTGCAATAAAACCAGATTACCCCTAAATTGGAAGATATTCTGTTAGGAAAATGTTTAAAAGAAAATAGGTAGAGGCATAAATTTAGAAAATTTTCATCATAGTGTAATAAGAAAGAAAACTTATTTCCACACACCAATTTAGAGTTTTATTTCTGTAATCCAATCATATTTTCATCTTCTGGCTCAAAATGCAATGGGCCAGACTTCTTTGTGATGCAAGCTGATGTAGCAACTGTAAAGGCATTATATTTTGTTCAATTACAGTGTAAGAAATAGCTGAAGACAAACAAGCAATTAAGCAAAAGAATAAACCAATATTTTAGGAGCATTTGTTCATCCAGTCATATTTAATTTCTGCCAGTATAGATTACAAGGCATACAACAACAAAGAAAGTTAACATATTGCATTTATAACCATATACTGAATGTATTTCACAATCTGTTGAGTACATTTAAAAATAATTGGAAGCCATCCAAGCTCTTATAAAAATTGATATATCTCTCATTAGCATTTTGAAGACGTCAGCCATTTTTTAAATTGGGTAATAGAAAGTAATCTGCCAGGGGAAAATGTTAGTGTACTTTTGTGTGTCAGAAAAAATATGATTAACATTCTGCCAGATGCATGTCCTCATGAACTTCCAGGAGAGACTGCAGAAGTAGACCTTGTAGTGAATTATTGAAATTGGAAATGCTCTGTACCTCCAATTTGTGTGCACCAAGAGTAACTTTCACACAGGGCTACCAGAAATGCTGCTTGTGCATGCTTCCATGCAGGGCATTAACAAGCAGATACATGCACATCATTATCCATGTCTTCTTCTCCTTTACTGATTGTCAGTTTTTTTCAAGAGAAATTAACATGCTCTACTGCTTCTACATAATAAACATACATTTAGCTAAAAGTCATAGAAAGCAGAAAAAAGATTGCTGATGTAGATGCTTATTCCTTTTTGGCTATTAATGGTCTAGAAGAGAGATAATTAACTTGAAAAGTGGTGTAGAAAAAAGTGTATTAGTATGTCGGTATAAAAGAATGTATTTTTTTGGTAGTATGTTTTAATTTTGCCCCTCCATCTTAGGTTAGTCCACACAGATTTTTTTTAATTATTTCAAGTGCAGAATGATGGAGTCTCAACATATTTGTTATATTTTTACACTTATCCTTCTCTATAAATATCAACTGCATAGATTTTGTCTGATGAGTGATGACACTGAATATGAATTGGTGAAATTCGAAGTTGGTTCATAATGTGTGCAGGAGAAAGTGCTTTTGTAAAGTCAACTGAATTTTTCAGAAAGTCCTTGCTTCAGACTCCTTTCCCTGAGGACTTTTTACTTTGAGATACATATAAAAAGTGTTCACTGGCTCATAGGCATGAGGACAACGTGGGCTGTATCACAGGCTAATGGTTCAGTCAGAGTCCTTATAAACATTACAATTCGAGCAGGCAGGAGTCTGTCTGCTCATGACAGTCCCAAGACAGCAGTATACAAGCTGTTTGATGGCATTACAACAATGTCAAGTCTGAATAAGTGCTGCTGGAAAGAAAGTGGTTCAAAAGCCTTGACTTGATAACTGCAGTTCTCTGGGTTTAGCCACTTCAGAATAGCCAGAGGAATGAGGTAACTTTTTTTAATATACTGTGCTTTTCTAAAATCATATGAGATAAGGTTATTGCTTACATCTTCATTGCTTACATTGTATACGGTCTTCCACTAGGAAATTCATACTGAGCAATGTTAAAGGACCAACATACGTTTTCTGATGACTGGCATGCTGTCCATCCAACACCTCAACCCTTGAGATGTGATGGGACATGGGGGTAGCACCTCCCATGGTTTCCAAGCCAAGCACTTGCTTGCCTGCTGCCAGGGCATTGTATCTTGGGATACATTTAAAATGAACTGCTGCCCTAACACCTGTACTAAAAGATTGTCTCTCCAGTAGATAAATCCCAAGTACATACAGATTTGTATCAGCGTGCTGCATGCTGAAGCACTTACGAAGATAACCTGGGTTTATTTGCTGTTTGCTTGGGGTTTTTCTGTCTTGCAAAAAACTATGCTTTATAAAGAGTGATTTTGACCACAGATGGAAGAAGTACTCAAGACCCAAGTACTGGAAGAACTAAGTACAATTAGTTACATGGCAGAGCTCTATACTATGAACTTATTTGACAAAGATGAACTATAGTTATGATCATAAGAGAAAACCCAATTCCTACCATTTCTTTTTGCTGCCCACCTCCTCCCCCTCCAGCCCTGATCAATTATCTCTCTTTCATCTGAATTGAGTGCCAAGTTTCAATTGCACCCAGACACTATGAAGGCAAAGACATTGTGCCATCTGGGTTTGGTGTTTTGCTGAGAATGAAACATTGATCTGTGTCAGTGCTGTACAGATTTTCATTCTAATTACCCAGCCAACCTCATGTACACACTGAACAAGACAGGTGTTAGCAGAGATATCTGCATAACTTCACATAGGATGGATAACCTCACTTTGGGCTTTGGGGTATTGAGAAGCTGGCTGCGACTAACCAATCTGATCATGTAGGATGAAAGAATAGGGCTTCTGAGCTACCTCATTCAGAATACAATAAATACAATTTATACAGAATACAGAATACAATAAATAGAAAGCATTCAATAAACAGCGTGTAGAGGTCTTATGTTGGGAGAAGAGTGCTAAAAATATGCATAGAACATAATAATGTAGTTTTGTAGCAAATTAAAAGTGCAGGTAAATTGAATTGTGACAGAAAAAAAGTCAAAGAAAAGCAAAACAGATGTGCAGTGGCATTTTTTCCCTATTTTTTAAAATTAATTTCCATGAGTGTTTTAATAATTTTGAGAGCATGTAATGTAATGTAAAGAGAAATATTCTACATGCCTTAGAAATAATTTAACAGAGGGAGCCTCTTTTTTAACTTTGCCATCTTCCTTTACCCATTTGTTTCATCTATCACATGAAAGACTATCTGCTAGCAAAAGATTTTTTTAATTTTCAGGGTGGTCCCTCTCTGAGGACATTTAGGTCCCTGTCTCTAAGAATGCTGTGATTCTCTTCGACTCTCTGTACTTTACGTGCCCCCTGATGAAAAACCAAAGCAAAAAGCCCAAAGTCTGGGTAAAGAGCTTTCAGGCATCCACAGAAAGAGCTTTGAAAATGTTCTCAGATGTAGCAGATTTGACCAGAGTCTCCTATGGCAGAACAGAAGGATGCCCATAGGTACCCGCTAATAGTACAAAACATTCACACCTCTCAAAAACTTAGCTGAGCTATAAGCTTCTGGAGTTTTTAAAAAGGTAGCAATGGACAACATCTATAATCTCTTATTTAAGGTGATTGAAACCTTTGGTCATTACAGGAAAGGATATATAGTTCAGGCATACAGGAGGGAAGTTATTTTTAAACTCCCTATGATCCTAATTTCCTTCTTATTCCCGCTTTTGCTGTGGCTGTTTGCTCTTTTCAGCAATAACAAGGTTTAATTTTTTTATCTGATGTTCTCAGCATCAATAAAATACAATTTGAACAGTATCATTGGTACAGACTTGCACAGCAAAAATTAGATCTAGTCTTAAAATAATGAACTTTCACTTAAAGAGAAGAGGAGCAGAATTTGGAAGCAGCTTGAGAATCTGGGGACACAACTGGGAAAAAAGCCTGTCCAAATTCTGTTTTCAAAAGAACAAAAGGATTCTTTAGAAGATTCATATGCTTTTCAGAGGGTTTTGCAAACATGTCTACTAATTTATTAGGATTTAAATCTTTCAAAAGTGAAGCCTTAAGAATCACTTTGAACCATAGGATTTTTAACTTCTGGAATATTCATTTTTAAATTACATCTACTCATATTTAAGCTAAAAGATACATTTCATTGTGCCTTTATTTTAATATCAAAACCCAGGAACTCTTTGAAGCACTTGTTCATCCTATTTCAGTTCCTATTGCATCGGAGATACTATTCTCTTAATCACTTGGACTGTGGCTGTCTGTTCTTTAGCACTCCAGCCACAGGAGCATTCCCACCCTTTAAGGAGTATTTTGAAGAGAACTAGATTAAATATGGTGAGGTTGATATTACATGCAAATAGGTACAATTGAGAAAAAAGAAACATTCAAACACTTTTCACTGGAAATAGTTGACTATTCTATCATTGTGCAAATGAGGGTTTACATAAACAAAATAGTACATGCATGCACATATATGTATATATGTTTATGTGTATACACACTCATATATTTTGAGAGGGAAAGCAGGTATTTAAATTAGGCAGACAAAAAGTCTAGCATTTAAATGTGTCCTAATCTTCCAAATGTTACTGGCTTATTTTCCATCTCATTTTGATTTAATTTTTCCAAACCAACATATTTAATAATCCCTGAGCAAAACTGATAAAAGAGATTTTAGACAGACAGAGAGTAAGGAACCTTCCAAGGTTATCAGCTTGTGAGAGCTCTGCCACCTATATCTTCCCAGTGTTCTTCAGCTCTTTCCTACTGTTTGATTTTCCACTTTCTGCTGGCCTGTTTTACACCCAGCTGTTAGAGTTTGACCAGGTCCCATAACCCAGGCCATGTCAAGGTTTGAACAGGAACATGATAATGGAAAAAGCATGCTGGCAAGACAGTCTTTTGAAGTTTTACAGATTTACAGCTGTGGTTTTGCTGAAACACAAGCTGTGCTGGGGTGAGGCACTATGGGGGAAATTTTTGGTGAGTTATGAAAAGGCTAGAGCTGTGCCAGACCTTTGTAGACAAGACCTTAGAAAGCAGATTATTAAGAGAGATTCCAGAAGCATTTAGAATTATTTTTAAATACTTTAGAAGAGAAAAAAAAGAAATGGAAACATTTTTACTCCCTCTGTCCCCCAAAATTTCCTATATGGAAAAAAAGAAGTGTGAATTTGCTGATGTTGCAGATTCTTGCTACTGTTGAATTTCTGAGTGATTTGATTCACTAGAAGAGAGTCCCAAGACCAATCTGTTCTGTAAAGGGTAATCCCTTCTATAGCCATGCAGATGGGCAACTGTTCCTTTTTAATATTCTTACAGCCCAATTTCAGTAATTATTGGCCTGTTTGCAGCTGTAATCTAAATGTAAACAGTGAGTTGTTTCTGTTTGTTGTTTATTGAGTTTTTTAGGGGTGATAAAAGCTAGAAAACCAAACAAAGGTAGAAACAATTGCAAAATAGGTAAAACACCCTCTAGGAAAAGAATGCACTGAATTAGTTTCAGTGTTAGAGGTGGAAGTGGTAACACTGTCTTTTATTAAGATTCCCATTATAAGACGTTGCACTCTGCAACCTATAATTTTGTTGTATTTTAAATAATTGAGCTGACATTTCAAAAGCTGATTGCCTTTCTTAGGCCAAATTACATTATTTTTATATATATTTTAATTTAAGTCAGAATGATTTGGATATTTCTGAAAACGAAGCTTGAGAAAATATATTTCTTTGTTCATATTAAGTAAGAGAAATGGTTCCTTTGAAAGAAAGTAAAAGTTATCTGAAGGAAAAGGAAAAGTTCTTTCTATCAGGAATGCCCTTTTTGCCACCCTCAGGAAAGGCTGCACAGATTTGTCTGGGTTTTAAATCTGTCTGGACTTAACAGGTTGAATGGGAAAACTCAGAAAAGTCATAAATAGTTGTTTTTATCTGAGCTTGGACCTGTTTGTTTAGCATTTGCCAGTTTGGTCTTCTTGTCACTGTTGTAATCTCAGGAACCTTGGTGCTGGCAGATCTGCTGTTCAGAAACTCCAGCACGGTTTCTTTTCGGAGAATGACCACGGACTAAGCCCAGGGTACAGGGTAGATCTCTAACACACTTTCACTCTGACAGACAGGTGCTAACTCTTACATGTTTTTGCCATGTATTGGCACAACACCACTAAGCATTTCTGAGGCCTGCAAGCTTTTTTACCCCCATTTTTTTAATAGAGGTCAAGATGCTCACATGTTACATTGTACTTGCATCCTGATCTGAATTTCTACATACCTAATCTGTCATACAGCACAGGAAGAGCCAGTGATTCATACAGTCATTGTCTTTTGCTCCCTTTTTTTTACCTCTTTTTTTTACCCGTTTTTTAAAGAAGACTCTTCACCTTGTACCGGACTCTTCACCATGTAAGCACATTTATGTGTGAACAGTACTCCTGCCTGCTGCACCTGTCTTCTGTAGGGCCTGCTTTGACTTATTCTCCAGAATACCTGTGGAGGATTGTACCTAGGTGAATGTCTTAGCAGGAGTACTGAGCCTACCACCACAACCACAGACAGAGAACCTGCCCATCCTGTGTAGTCTGAATAATCTGCCCCTGGCCCTCTCTCAGGCTATTCTCCAAGGACCATAAAGGAAAATGCAAAGCAGAAGAGTGAGGGAGGAATAAGATTGCATTAATGAATAAATACAAGCAACAGTAGGATAGGGGAGGAGGACAATTGGGATCGACAGCTGGAAAACAGAAAATTGGACTAATCAAGCATGAGACTGGATGCCTGAGGGAAACAAAACTACGAGGTTTGCAGTGAAAGATGAGACTGGAGTCTGGTGAGTGGGAGATTGCATTCAAAAGCAAAGTATAGGTGAATAGTATGTGGTGAACAAAGTATAGGTTGGTCTGACAAGAAAAATAGCATGAATCAAGGAAGCAGTGGAGAAAATGGTATCTGGTTTGCTGAAAAAGAATGACCAGAAAATAATGATCAGACAGCTTTCTGAGGCAAAGAGTAAAGCTGCATGATACAGCAGGCTAGAAGTAGGATGGCTTAGAAAACTTAGGTAGAATGTAAGAGATCAAGTACTGTGGGAACTAACTGTAAAACCAGTCTGTGAAAAGGACATTGTAGGAACAGTAAAACAGAAGAGATTTCATTGTTGTTTTTGTTTTAGTGGTTTCAAAAGACTCAAGGAAATGGCAAAAAACCCATGTTGGGTCTAAGGGTAAAGAGGAAAATAGGAGGAAACGAGACCAGGATGGTGAAATGGCAAGAGGATGCTTGGAGGCGATCAAAAGATGACTGATGGCTGGAGTGAACAGAAGCACCTGTTAGGAGCCAGGATGGACCCTTGATTTTAATACCAAATTTCTTCTATTAGCAAATTTCTTTTTCTATCTGCTAGTAGAGGCACTTATGTGGGTGACATTTACACTTATTTGTTGTGCACAGAGCCTAAAAACCTGCAACTGCTATGTTTCAGTTCCTCCTTTAGCTCAAGACCACAATCTGTGCTCAGAAGATGTGAGAAGGCACTGTGATGCCCAGAGAGGGAGTGTCTCTGTTTTCAGGTTGCAGCTGAAAGGAAGTCACAAACTCACACATACACACACAAAACATATACATGGATACACATCTACATAAAAGAAAGAAAACCAATCCAAAACTTAAGGTATTCAGAAGTTACAAAATTCCAAGATAAAATTATTAGGGTAGTATTAATTCAGCCTGCTTATACATAAGCATTATGAAACAGTCTTTAGTGACGTGATCATTTCCACAAGAATCCTCATGCATTTAGAGAATAAGAGGCATATCCAAAGAGTGAATCAGGTCTTATTATTAAGAGGTTGCTTGTAACTAAAATGAGACATTCAACTGAAAAGTGAGGATTTCCTGATTCAGATCTTTGAATATTGTTCTGAGGAATTTAATTTCTTCTCTGCTTCTTCCCATCTGTGTGATGCTAAGTCATGCAAACCAAAATTTTCTGAGGTCATCACTAATTGCATGTCCTCGTGTTCTACATGTTCATCATGAGACATAAGGACCTATGAGAAATTCTCTACGCTCAGAACTACAACTAAACATACTGGAACCTGAACTTGAAAAACATGAAGAGCTGTATAACATCAGCTTCTTGGGAAAACTGAATAAGTGTTGCAAGCTGGCACCTTGAAGTACCATGGATGCTCTGACCTTTGAATCCTTTTCCTCTATCCTGTCTTACATTTGCAAATTGGAAGTTAAGATGGCCTTAATTGATAGGGGTGTTGCAGAAGCAAATTTAGGAATGTTTGTGACATGATCAAGTGCTAATCTCTAGTATTGAACATGGTAAGAAGTATTCACCTTAAAATTAATATTCTGCCTGCATGTAGGATGAGGATTCTTGGAAGCAGATAAAACCTGAGACATCGGTCTTTTGCACTGATAACTACACTTGGTTAACCCAAACCACAGTTCTAGACATTTTCCCAAATGAGTAACCATCTTTTATCATTTGCACTAAGCAATAAAGTGCCCTTAAAAATAAGAGCACATAGTCATGTGATTACGATTAACGTCTTAATGTATATATACAAAAAGGCTGAATTAGAGCTGGGTAGGTAAACTTAAAGGTGTTTTTTCTAAACTCTGAGCAGTAGATATTTCAGTCTTAATAAAGTTCTAACAGCATTTCATGTGCATTTAGGCATTGAAGAAATATTTATAAGCTACAAGTCTGTGTGTCTTGTATAACTATAATACTTGTTTTTTTCACTAGTCTTTTCTGTCATGCTTCCTCACTGCTTCTCTTTCCATCATTTTGCCAATGAATTAGGGGAATTCAGTAATGATTTAGCTGAGCTTTGAAAAATTAACCCAGTTCTCTCTTAATCTAAAATAGAGTGTCTGAACCAGCAGGTCTGAGTATGTGTGAAATGAGGTAAAGCAAGCTTATGAATCCACAAGTGAAATACAGTTTTCTAACATGTATTCAGTGTGTGGGACTTAGTGCAGTACACTTCTGAATTGTTTGTTTTTCCAGCCTCTAGTCCTTAAAGAGGCTACATTATATGTGGTGGTAACCACAGAGGTAGGTCTGCTGCCAAGAAAACATATTGCTACAGTTCAGTAATGTAGCCTAATTGTTTTCCCTCTGGTTAAGTTACCCAGAAATACTTGCTTTTCTACAGCTCTGCAGCAACAGTTAGTTAGATTAAATGAACTGCCTTCAAGAGAATTAGAGCCATTTTCCAATGTTCTATTACTGAAAAAGGCTTCCTTCTTTCACAAATTATGTATCCTCCCTGAGCAGGGTATTTTTGCAAATGGAGATTTCTATCAAGAACAATCATTTCATGGTGAAAAATGTTCTTGCCTCGTGCATGTAGTACATACCATACTGTGTGGGATAGCTGTAGGATATGAAATGATTCGCAAGTTACTAAGGCAATAAAACTACAAGGAGTAAAAAGCAAAATTAACTACAGTGTGTAGGACTAGCATCTTCTCACCCCTTATCCAGATTTACAGGACAAGGAATGAATGGACAAAGATTGGCCAGTGATCAGCTTCCTTGCTTATGAGGAGACAATGAATCTAAAGCCATGAAGGGTTGAGGATTAGAGCAACTACTCTGTATTCCCCCTTTACAGTGTGTTTTCTGTGCTCCCTTAGGGCTCAGTGCTGGAGTTTCACCCAGCATATGACTTTGCTTTTATGGCACAATCCAGAGCCTTAGAAAGTGTGAAGATAGTCTCAGCACTCTCAGAGCTAAGTGAAACAAATTAGCTTATCAGTCTCTGGTGGAAAGCTGAAGATCGTTTCTTTACTTATTTCTAAATAACATACTATTAAGCTAAATTTGATAGAGGAAAATTCTGTCATCTGAGAAAAATTTTATAAAGCCTGTGAATCAAATAAAATTTTCTATAATTGGTCTAATGAGCTGAAAGGGGCTGTTCTTCAGTCGGTAGTATAATTCAGAAGGCCCTGTTTTGCCGATTATATATACGGAAACTGATCTATTGATCCAATCTGCTACACTAATTGAGAAAGCTAACAAAATAGACTGAAGGGAAAGGATTCTGTGAGGTAGAGATAATAGAAATAATTTAAACATTTTATATTGATTTAAAAGAAATGCAATTAAGTCTTTCTGGTAATTAGTAATTTCTTTTTTCTACCAGGATAAATACGTCGTGCCTCAACATAATTACTCACAGAGCAGAGTACAAAGCAAAATTGACTAACAGTCTACTGTTGGCCTTTCCTAAGAGGAGAAATGAAACATAACTTAAAAAAAAATTGGGGTTACACAGAGACTCTTTTGAGAGGACTATGCAACTTGGCTTGTCCTATGAGCTTCAGAGGAAATTCTTCGTGTGTCTAAGTCACAAGAGGTGTATCCATAACCAAGAGGAATGGGACCTCCAGAAATAGTTCACAGGTAAGAGATTACAGCAGCTCTGCAAGGTTCTGGTTTCTCTGTTTCCAGGAGGTACAGAGTTGCCTCTGCACCCACTTCTGTTATATTATGGGGTGTAGGCATGAGAGAAGCACTTTGGTTGTTTTCAAGTTATAGACAGACTTGGGAGCTACTACTTGGTATCTAAAGGATATGAATGAGCTGCCAGAAGAGAACTACAATACAATGGAGTCATACTGAACTTGCACTTATGAAATGGGCACTCCATGGCTCATTTTCAAGCCTTTGTGCTTCCTCTTTATTCAGTAATTTTCCTTTCAAGGAACCTTATGAAAACCGAACCAACCAAAATAGTAATGTATTTTCCAGGAAAAAAATAATTATTTACAACAGCTCACTTTCTGAGTGTAAGTACATACAACTTTTTCAGCAGCTTTTGTAACTTGGCTATGCCCATTTTCAATATACTGCAAAAAAACCCCCATGGACTCACTTTGATTCTCCTAATTATATATGTAGACTAGATCAGTCAAAACAAAGTTTCTAGAACCACTACAATCCAGAGTTTTTCCCATTATATTCAATGCGAAAACAAACAAAAGCCTGGATTCACTAGGAATTTGGGGTAACATACAGTTGGGGTTTTTTTGTTATGGACAGACAGCAGCCATTGGAAAATCTTGAACAAGATTTTTTATGACCTTTTCACCACTCTGAAAGTTGTATTTTATTTTAGATGTAGCCAGAAATAATTTTACCATTAAGTTCATTTCAGCCTTTTAGTTTTCTCTGTTTGGAACACAAGGACTGGGGTGGTGTTAGCTTCTGTTAGTAATCAATTTGTTTCTGCTGGTAAATTTATTTGCTGTAATTAAGTTTTCTAAAAATTTAAAATATCCATGATGTGGTTCTTGAAGTACTCGGTCAGCTGAGGCCCTTTAATAAGGAAAAAATTGCTAATGGAGTACTGTTGTGGAGAAGAACCCAGCATGGAATTTATCTTTTTAGTTGGCCTGACAGCCATAGTCCTGATTTGTTACTCAGTGCTTCAGACATAAGAAAAATTCCAGGGAAATGTTTTAAAGATTGAAGTTATTATATTTTAGTTTTGCCATGGAGTACAGAAACAAAAGTGGAAACATTGCAAAAGTGTGTTGCAACTTCAGAATTAACTGTCTGAAATGTAGGAGCAATCCTGGAAGGTAAGTAATTTGAGCAAAATTAGCTCTGAATTTTAACCCTGTCTAGAAGGCTGCCATGTTTGTCCTGGCAATTCCTTTATTTAATCATTTAAGATTTTAAAACAAAAACCAATGCAATATGAGCCACAAATGACATGGAATATTCAGGGACTGTATAGGAAAACCTCTAAAGTAATGTTGAAAAAAAGAAAATTCTATTATAATTAGTATTTCTGATACTTGCCACTTATTTATTAGCAGATTACATTGGGCAGGATTCTCCATCAACATCCCTTCCTTTACTTCTGTCAAAGAAAGGCTTCTCATTTACTCTTATCTTAAATTCAAAATCATTGTTCTCCACTGTGCATACAGGGCCTAGAATCACTTTTGTCTTGCACAGTGTTATCGTTTATACAATTTTATAAAATTTCAAGATGTATGTGAAAAGCAGAATGCTTGTACATCTAGCACATGTATTCAAAGGATTATATTAAGTGCATACATATGCATTGTTTATTCTTGTTAATAATCCAAGGATCCTGGTTATCCTTGTGTAAAACCAGATTTTTTTGCACTATTATAAAGAATTCTTTTATTTATTTTCTTTTATTTAGTAAATCTATTAAACCCACTATCACAGCGATTAGAAATGAAATTGCTTCATATACTGTGAAAATGGCTATATTTTGCAGGGACTATTCCAGTTTTTCTAGTTACTTACTTAGTTACTACTTTTTCATGAAAAAGAATGTAACTGTCCCAATCTACAGAGTGTTATTCCGCACACTTCATATGCCAAACCCATCAGATTTTGAGCTATAACAGGCTTTACTGCTTTTAAGAACATGTATATATGTACATGTTTATGCTAGCGATGTACTTGCAAGTGAATGAAGTGTATAAAACATTAGAAAAGGGTCCAAATGTCTAGTCTTCTCTACAAATCTGGCAATTATTAAAACAAAAACAAACAAAAAAACCCCCCAGAAACCAACCTCCTGGAAAAAAAAAAGAAACTTGTTGAACATTTTAATAGAGACTGCTCCTAGTGCAACCTTCCTTCCAGCGTTCAGGTGTCAACATTAAAACATTGAAATATTTTGTGCTTTACGGTCCTTTACCTGTGCCTGGCTACTTAAATCTTATGCATGTGTTTTAATTACAGCAATGTAACACAGTTTTTTGCTCCAAGTAGTGCAACTCCATACTGGCATTTCTTCAAGCTATCTAAGTGTTAATTCCCCTGCATTGTACAGTATAGCTACTTAAATGGAATTCTTAAAGATTTTGCAAGAATTCTTCAGCTTTTTTTCTCCTTTGTGTGAAACAGAACCCACTCTAGGACACTTTATAAACTGTCATTTGGGTAATAGTTCTTTTCTATTTCCTAGAGCCAAACATAATATTCTATTTTGTATTTAATAGCTGTAAACAGCACAAGAGGTCAATTTCACCATTAACTTCTCTTGGAAATATCCTTTTGAATGTGATCCAATTGTTCCATGTGCTTTTTTTGGGGTTTTGCTCTCATTCTGCATAAAATTTCTGTCTTTCTTTTTAATCCATGCTGTAGAGAGGTGGTTTCCCATTATTATGTACTAGACAACGCATCCACAACAACAGTAGGGAGACAGGCATTCTGTCCCACAAGGAATGACCTGGAAGCATGAAATGCTGATTCAAAGGTCATGAAAATGGGGCTCAATGAGAAGGAGCATAAGACCAGTCCCGCCCTGACTGTGATGGCTGTCACCAGAGACAGGGCTGCTGATCCAAAGGTTGTCAGTTGGGAAAGGTTCACACCAAAGATCCTGAGCTGAGCATAGGTGAGTGCTTTAGGCAACAGATGGAGCAGATGGAGTAGATGGAGCAGATGGATAGGAATACCACGGGTAATAGGGTCTGGTATTTTCAAGCCATAGATTTGGTCCTTCAGCTTTCACTAAGTGAGAGAGTGTGGCTGCTTTCTGCCCTTACAAAAATTTATCAGTGACATTTGTTCTTCAAGGCTCTTCCTATTGAGTCTGAGCCAGCACAGAAACCTCTACGAAAGACACACACTACTACTGTAGGACGAACTTTGTTTAATGGCTTGAATAGTTCAGGAAAAACAGGGAGAAGAAGACCAGTTTCTTTCAAACTCCCTCCCTTTTTGCTGGAACTCAGTTTCCCACATTCCTGTAGTCTGTACTAAGCTGTGTAATTTCACAGTAGGAGTGCTTGGAACTCCTTCTATGAGCTATCACAGAACATAACTAGAGGGGTGTTGCTACTGCAAGGGTGTTTTTTAAATAACTGAAGTGTGCAACATTTGTGAATTTTGATTTTCAGAAACCCCTTCTAGCAGTAAAACAGTGAAGTAGCCAGTTTTTCAAGTTGCACATACTACAACTGTAAAAGAATTCCCTAATTTTAGATTATTAATTCTTTTTTAAGACTAAACCAGAATCAATCAATTCCCTTTAATCCCTATAAGTGCTTTTCCTTTTAAATTGGTACTTCAATTTTTCAAGTCTTCAGTTCCCAAAGGAATAGGAATTAGCTCTGCAGACATAACAAATTAGTCATATTGATCCTGCCAAAGGTGCTAAATTATTAATAATCAGACCCTCCCTACACAGCCAGTCTTAAACTCACAAAAAGCCCTCATGAAATCTCAGATGTAACCATCTGGGCACTGTATAAAACCTTTTTATTCTTCCCCAGATCTGTTTCATGGTTTAATCTTCTTCACTAATTTATGTTACTTGGGATATACATGGAGGAACATATAAAAATAGATTTTACCCACACTGCTTTCATGTTTTGGGAGGCAACTAGCATTCTTAAATGCACTAAAGTTCCACCAAAGGGAAACAGATAAAAAAGAAGAGAGAGAGTCAATATTCTTTAATGACGTTCCAGCTGTCTTAGTTCTTAGAGCCTTGTTTGCAGACAGCCATGTCAGCACTCCAAGTGAAATAAACTTTATTGGCCTGAAATGCCAATAGTGAATGACTGTATTACAATTGCTGATATGCATACTCTGGTGCCAGAGACTGCTTAGACAGAATGAATATTGTTGTTATAAATTACTCCTCAGAGTAGAGAAAAAAAAAAGTAAACACTACTGCTCCATTCTCAGACAAGTGGCTGTACCGACGTTTATGTCTGTTGGATTTGCATTCTGAATGAGCTATGCTCTCTGTAGAGATACTGGAACACTATTTAGACATAGTGCACTGTGTTTCTCCCACATGAGTGCAATCTCTGTGCATTCCCTCCCCTATCATCATCACTGTACCCTGTGATCATAAGATCACAAGAAGGATGAAAGAGGTTGTTCCTATAATGAGAGTCATATTCTATTATCTTAATTCAAAGTGAACTGTCTTTTTCCTCTCGAAGTGTCTCATCATTTTTAAAAAGGGTACTCCAAAAGGCTAAGACTTTGATAGCATTGTACTGGACAACAATATATATGAAGACAATGAACATGAGATAAAAGTGCTGCTGTGAAGCATGCTGGTAGTTTCATTATCATATGGTATAAAACCATTAAAGACTAGAACAGCCCTAGTGACTCCAGTGCCTATTCATGTAATAAGGTTCTGTTAAGGAGATAAAAATGCATTTGAACAAGTTCTGGACCTTAACCTGTAATTTATGCATACCATATATTCATAAGCATCTCATGAGACCTTCTAACTTGTGCATCTGGAGTAAAAATTTGCAACTTTCAATTTCATGCTTTTTTAAGCTGTGTTTCCTATTATATGTCCAGAAACCTCTTAAGGTACACTTTACCCATTCACAAAATTTCACATATATGGAAGATGTATATGTTCATGTGTTAACGGTTAGAGGAGGATGTGTGTACATTATGGATCACAGTCAGATTTTAGTCACTTCATAGAACAGAATAGAATATTTCAGTTGGAAGGGACCTACATTGACCAGCTAGTCCTACTGCCATTACCTTTGTGCTCACTAGGAATTTAGCAGGATGTTTACAAATGCTTACTATTTTTCATAATGCATTTCTTCCACCTCTCACAAAATGGCCCTATCTGTTAAAAAATGCGAGGAGTTCTCTCAGGGCATAGCTACTGCCCAGCTCTGCTGAGCTGTCAAAGTCCATGTCCTATTGCTTAGATAATATCCTGCCTCAAAACAAAAGACCGGTCTTGACCCATTGGACATTTTTTTCACAGGGTTTCGTATCATAGAGAACCACGAAAATTTAAGTTTCTAATTAGCCCTGAGGCAAATCCTGTACTTTTTCAGTCCAAGATGAACTACAAGTAATATCACAGGAAACAGGCAAACCTGATACTCACATTTTCATACAGGTATAATGGAAGAGTCACCAAAACCAAACAGAAACAATCAGTTGAGAATAGACAGATTACTCTGAATATCACATTGTTATAAACCAAGGCACTTCCTGACTAACCACTAATGTAATTTCTAAGTGAAGTTTTAAACTGAGACAGATCTTCAAAACAAATAAACCATCATTCTTCCACTGAAATTAGGACCACATCTTGTTGTTTACTAATAATGGTATATGATTACATGTCTTTTTTTTTTGTTGTTTTGGTTTTTTGGTTTTTTTTGTTTGTTTGCTTTGGGTTTTTGTGTGGTTGTTTGTTTGTTTGGTGTTTTTGGGGGGTTGTGTTTGTGTTTTTGTTTTGTTTTTGTTTTTATTTTTGTTTTTTTTCTTTGCTACTGGAAGTCTAACAACAGAAAAAATCTCTTAAGATTGTGCTTAGAGCTCAACAAAATTTTGTAGCTTCACTCTGGACTTTTGCTTACTTTCTCTAGTGCTATTTACAGAAATGAACTTATGCAAGGGTTTTAAAATATCATAAAATCAATAGCTTCAGAACTCAGACATGGAAATATCAATGAAGTTTGGGTTTAGCTCAAATCTAAAAGATCTTTGAAGTTTATATGTGCTTAGATTTTGTCCCTAATTTTTGGCCAAGACTTAGACTACAAAGATAAAAATAGCTTGGCAGCATCATGTAAACCCAAGCCATCTGCACCCAAATTAAGCAAATTTTCTGCCTTTGCTGATTAGTGTTTTTGGACCATTGCCACTCTGTATGGTTAAACTAGTTTAGTCTTGCCAATAGGAAATTTCAAACAGTGCAACAAGTATCTGCATCATTTAAAAAGTATATCTTCTTTTTGAGTCACAAAACCTACACTTCTTTTTGTGGCAGCTGAAGTACTAAACTCAAGGCTTGGATTTGCTCTCTGAAGTGCCATCTGGGAACTTGAAGGAAGAGCTAGAGTCGTGAAACAACAAATTGTATCCAACCTCATATGATTAATATAAAAACACAAGGTTCTTTTTTTATTTAATTATGGGATTAACAAATTAAATTGGTAAATAGTTTGGGTTTTTTTCTAATTAAAAATATTCTATTAAACAGGCTTAGGTCTACAAGAAGGAAGCAAAGAATGCTACAGGTGATGTGGATACTCTACTGATGCCTTTTTGTAATTATACTTATTATAGTTCTACTGTAACAATGTCTATATGTCAAAAATCAGTCAAAAGCATAAGCCATTTTGCTAGAATCTGCAGATGAAAATATTGTGGAGTTCCAAAACCCATATCCTTACAATTCTTCCAAATCCATAATTTTTATCAACTTATTTGCTTGTTTTTGTATGTGAAGAGCATAGAGAAGTCTGTCTGGTACTGCTAGGTAGGCAATTTTATGTTTCTTTGGTGAAAACTAGCTATATGATTACCTTAAAGTCTATCTAGGTCTTTACAATGTATGTAGCAGAACTTAAACAAACTCTACCCGATTTACCTCTGCATCATATTTCCAAGGATGCAACATTTGTTATGGGCTCTAAAAAACCTGAAGTGCAATAAAATAATTAATTACAGCTGCAAATCTGCAGAAAAATTGAATGACTTAGTGTGTTTCATCTCCAAGCTGACCTGTTGCCAAAAGAAAAAAAATTAAAATAAAAATACAAGGCACGCTTTTAAAAAGGTCAGTTCAATTACAACTACACAAAAGTGCTAAAAGGAGATCATCAAGGTAAGTCTGTCTTGACCTACTTTTCTCTTTTTACTTCCAGGAATAATTCTTTGTCCCTGTTATGAAATAAATTTAGAGGCTGGGAAAAGAATTAGCGTGAGAGCAATGCAGACTGAGTACTTAGGCTTCAGCCAGAGAAGTCAGTGAGTTCTGTATGTTCCCTGCAGACTAGCTGAGCTGTGACAGAGAGGAGATATTTGAGAGTGAAAGGTGGAGCTCCACCTTCATGTACTGTCTATCCTTGGCCTTTTCACTAAGATATATGAAATACGAAACAAAATTAATACTAGATTTTGTCATATTGACAATTGCCAAACTCCAATTGGACTGAATATCTATATTACTGTTCTGCACACTACATGCCAATAAAAAACATCCAGCAAACTTTTACACATTAATGCCTTCTGTTGGCCACCTTTTTAAACCATCCGTCAATCTATGCCATATTATTATTTTTTTCCTTAGAGGAAAAATGTCACATGTTCAGTTGCTGGAAATCAGCTCATTTTTTCTGGTGGGTTACAACTCCCTCAGCTAGTTCTGATTCCAGATCATGCAAGTGAATAGATATTAAAAAAGGATGAAAATCCACTAAAAGAGAGCCCATTCTCATCCCTCATTTGTAGATCTTAGTCACTTTCTGAGTATATATGTATACAGGTATTGTATAATCTGTCAATAAAATACAAATGTGCAACACACAGGCAAGAGAGGTGTCCTGGGCATAGGGCTGGGCTTGGCGCATGCAGTGCTGTTTCTCTGCCCATTGTTAAATTCAAAGCACTTGCTAATACTCACCCTCATTTACAGACTGTCTGTATAGCATGTCACAGCAACAGTGCACAGCAAAATGCTTAGATATGCTGAAGTTAATGAAAATATACTAAAACTTTTGCAATGTGGAGAAATAGTGATTTCCCAGTTTACTGCACAGATCACTTTTAGGGATATATATCTTCTCCTTCTCCCCATCCTGCCCTTTTGCCTCTGTCATGTTCCTCCCCTTTTGTCTCAGGCATAAGCAGATACCATACTAATAGTTTCATCTTTATTCCCAGAAAGGAAAAAAGAAAACAAGAGAAATAAATGAAGGTGTGTCATTCACATACCAACTCTCCACTCTGGAAATGCCAGCTCCCTGGTGCTACATGCAAGGTGCACTTAGCAGGTGGAATTCAGATGTTAAGTAACAACTATTTCCTGTCCTTTAAGAACAAGAGAAAGGCCACACAGGTTACATCCAGCCCAGTATTTTGTCATGGAAATGAAGGTACTGGCAGATGATTACAAGAATGGATGCTTATGACACCTTTTACTCCACCAGTTACTAAGTGGGGCTTAGTAAGCCACACTAAGCCAGATGTAGTTCCCATATATATATTAATCTTTTGCATTTTTCTCTTGTAAGGAGCAAAATATTGAGAATCATTCATGATAGTGCTTTCATTTGGTTGATATATTTATGAAATGAAATTCAAAAGTTAGGAGAAATATATGCACTTCAAAGCATAACCATGCAGGAAAAAGACAAGAGGAGTTATTAATTTTTCCTGCTGCTGAAGGATGGTCATAGTTATTACCAACATGAATTATAATAAAGACATTTTAAAACCTGCAGAAAGTATCTGCACTGCATGCTGTAACAGGCATAACAAACGTCTCCAATTTTGGCTTCATATTGCTGTGGGAGAGGTGTTAATGGCCTATTGGAATTGAAGCTGATTACAGGTCTCATTAAACAAATGGGTGGAGTAAGCATTCAAATACCTTGAGTAGTAAAAACAGCTATATATGCAGGAGCCAAAACACTCTGCCACCTGACAAGATCATGTTGTCTAATGAAAAGCATGAAACTGAAAAATGGGTGTTCCTGTTGTGTAAGTGGTGGCGTAGGCAGGCACTGGGAGCCCTTGCAGAGGAGCACACGCGGGAGAGCTCTCTCTTGAACCGGGATGCAGAAGCCCAAGGTTGTTCAAATGCAAAGTAGTGCCACTGATAATCATATACATGATGATATATATGTTCCCTCAAAAATTCATCAAAGGGAAAAAGCAATAGTAATTTTCTTTCATGGAAAAGGACTCATGAAAGTCTCGGATTTCAAATTTGAGTCAATGAAGTAGTGAACAATATCTGTAGTGTAGCTTGATTGTTTGGGGTTTTTTTTTTTATCTGCTTACACTTCTGCAGGATATTTAAGATACACAGTATTTAGTTATCCTTCTACATTAAGTCCTCAAAAATATTTCAGTTCACACATAAAACGGAGACAACAGAAAAATTGGTAAAATTTTGGAAAAAAATCAGAATAATTATTGATGAAAAGTACTGTATAAGTATAAGCTATTAATTATCACCAGTCGACCTACCTACTTTCATAATGACCACTGTCTGACAGGAAAAAAATCCAACATCTTTTGAATTAACCAAACAAGTTAAAAAACAATTAAACAACAGCAAAAAAAATTCTTAAGGTTAGTTGCAATAGATAATCAAGAATCATATTCTTTTGTAGCATATATATTTATTGCAGGAATGGAACTTGAAATCGTTTTATTTTGAGTGCAAATTTAGTAACACAAAATAATGGAATTCTATGTTTCATATGTTTTTCCAGCTTTGGCAGATGAAGTTGATAATGTTTTGGAACACAGCAGCATCTTCTGATGGAATTTATGCAGCTGCTATCTCCATGGGGTTTCTGAACACTGTATCATCCAGGGTATACTAGTACATGTTTACTGGAACTGGTTTGTTAGCAAGTGGATGTACATATTTGGTAATGGTGCCATGTGGATGTATGTAGATTGTAACACAAAAAAATGCATTTAAAATTATGCCCAGTTCTTTCATACTGTTAATTCTTCAGTGCACAGTAATATCAGAAATTAATAATTTCTAATAATAGTTCTGTGAGGTATGCAGAAGCCTTTACCAGTATTCCTGTCTTACAGAGAAGGGAAAGTGGGACAAGGTGTCTTTAAAATGAGTGTGAATTGGTATCACAGGCAGCGTGATGGTCTCTCTGCATGTTTCCAGTTAACTCACCGTGCTGCCCCTGCAAGTTTAATTCCTCTGTGGCATGCACTGTGTCTTGTGACACTTTCACATCAAAGGCTGCCCGAGTGACACCTGGCCTGCAGCTGGTGATTTGTGTTGTCTGTGCACTTCACACATGGATGAGGTAAAGCCAAGACAAAGGTGACCCACAGAGGCAGGTAGGAAATCTCTGCCCCTCATGCAGCAGGTTTAGCCACTGCTATAGAGATCCTGCAACGTGATTACAGAACCTGCTTAGAGGGTTTTGCTGCTGACTCCATCCTAATGACTAAGCTTGTCATTATGCAGATTATGCTCAGGCTTGCTACCCTTCAGCCAGAGCCCCAGAAAGAATGCAGGCAGGATTCTTCCTCAATGTCTCCTGAAAAAGCTTTAGAAGATAAATGGCATATTCAAGAGGCCATATTTCGCATCAGTCACAGTATTTGTAGAGACCAGACAGTATTTGTAGAGACACTACCATTTGTAGTGTCCTCTGCGTCACTTTCCCTGCATCAGGAGGCCAAAAGAAGTTTATCTCTCTGTTGCAACTAGTATGTTGAGCATCCTCTCAGGGTATAGTTTTACAATCCACAAATAAGGCTCTACTTCTACAATTGTTACCAAACCAATAGCCCACAGTGGTTCTGTGAGGAATGGCAGCAATGAAGTGTGGTTTCCTACAAAACTCTGACTTGTTGATCACCAACTTTAGCAGCTGGGACAGATACCTCAATTAGGACATTTATGAAGATTTTGCTGTGTTTAATACTAGCCTTGCACCTGAGCCTTTCCCTCAAACATGCATATTTATAGGCAGTTCTGATCCATTTAGCCTCTCCTAGCCATTTATCTTTATAGTTGGAAGAAATTAATTTGCCTTCAGACCTTTACCCTCCAAACTGCATCACCAACTTTATCTTCTGCCTAGACAGGGGAAGACACACCCTGAACATGACGGCATACACTATGTTTCTTTAGGCAAAGAGGCAAAAGTACTAACAAATATGTATTTCTTTAGTCTGACTAGAGAAGGGTGCATTACTTGATGAGCCTTCTGAAGAAATTTTCAGTCTGCTGTTCTGAGAAAGGAAAAGTAAGGTGGAAAGGTCACATTGGTGAGAAAGGTGTGTACTGCCCTTTGGAGGAGTACCACTGAATGGTCAATGCATACTTTCATAAAGGCAGAAAGTTCAGCTCATACACAGCCAGATTTGATTATCCAGTTTAAAGTAAACATATGCAAAAACAGTGAGTCAAATCCAACAAGTCAAAATAAATTAGAGTACATGTTGTCTATTGATAGCAAACAATTGCATACATGAATGAGTCTTTTTCCTGTGATAATCTCTTATGGGAACTTCTTTTTCTGACTGCATGCACGTCAGAGCTGTGAGAATTATACTAAAATGCAGTGACCTGCTATGCAAACACCAGACTTTAAAGAGATAGTTTGTTTAGCAGTTGTTTCATGAGGTGCTTTAAGACATATTGGACTTTTGCGTAAATAGGAACCACTTAAAAATCTTTTCCTGTTTCTCAATGTATTGACTCAGAAATGTACCTGGCAGAGAAACTTCAGAGAGTATAAACATGCAGACTGTCACACTTGGGAAATGTATTTTTCAGAGCAGGATTCTGTATAGAAGCCTAATGGATTTATGAACAACCAGTGATGCTGTGACTCTGCCTTTCTAATAATGAATCAAATTTTACCTCTTTTGGCCACTGTTTAGACAGCAAAAACCACTTGGCCGTATTGCACATGATGACTTTCTAAAATTTACATAGGATAAAATTAAAGGCATGAGTGCAGACATGCTAAAAATTTGTCTATTATACTGTCGTTAGTTTTTTTTCTAATATTTTGTGTTTTTCATGCACTGCTGGGGACTGAGAATCCAGGGTGATGTGATGCAGTTTGATGAGAGCTGTGTTTGTAGCAGTGAATATCCAGCCACATCTGCAGCATCTCTGACTAACAGCTCTTCAGGGTCTCTGACAGTATAAAAGACCTTCAGATAAATTGACATAACTCTAGCAAGAAAAAAACAAATAGACAAATGAGGTCAGAGGAGATCTAACTCATTTTTTTCCGGAAGGAAACAGAAGTGACACTCTCTATGATGTTTTGATTATATAATCTTTTTTTTTTCCCCTCAAGAGCTCCTCATATTTTTTTGACTTTACTATTTGTTCTTAAAAGGTCATTACTAATGTGCTTGTTGGAGGCTGAGGATGAGAATTTTTGTTTTCCTTTTCTGACTTTCAACTTTCAAGAGTGATTAGAAAGCTTCTTTATGTTCTTCAGATCACTAATTAAGATCTGAAGAAACAGATCTTTGTAGATATATTTTAACACAGGATCTAAAGTAATTTTCCTATTTTCTGCCATTTCTGACTGCTCTATTTGCCTTATCAGTCTCATTCAGTATTCAGGGTCACCTGCCCATTCCTTAGTTATACTCAATGAGGCAAATTCTGGCTTTTAAACATACACACGTCTTGAAAGGCTCAAAGCTCTTTTGAGCTATTTTGCTGCATGACTTCCATGAAATTTGTAGACCTTCCATGAAATTTTTAGACCTACATTCCTCAGCTGGCTTTGCAAATCTTGGTTATCATCTACAGTAGTATTCCTGCATGTATTTGCAATAGCAAAACTTCAGAACTATAAACTGAAGTTTAATAAGGGATTACCTTTTTCATGCATCTCCATTGAAAATTAAGCATGGACAAGCACAGGCGTTAAAATTATTTCCATTTCAGTCTTCCTGAAATAAAATATTTAGGTTTTTTCTTTTAAGGAAAGTCTAAGTTTCTATTAAAAAGCAAAACATTGCACAACAGCAACAGTATACTTTAAAATTTTCATAACAAAAGGAAAATATTAAACATTTCTAAAATGAAATATTTTCAAAGACTCAAAACACAGAGTTTGAAAACAATTGTTGAAATTCAGAAGTCTAACACAAAACAAAATTTCTAGTCTTCACTACTCTCATTAAAACCTTTTGATTACTAGTTAACCAATGTCTTGTGCACATCACACAGCCCAGAGGGGATGGTTCTCACAGGGCTGTGTGTCCAATCTCAGTGCAGCAGGTCAGCACAGGAGGTGGGGTGTTACTTTTGGTCCTGATACTGGCTGGAAAAATATCCTGGGCGTAGCTACGGTCCTTAGTCCAGCAATATGAAGGTAACATCTTTGAAAAAGTACTTTTTGAACTACTGGGTATGAAGACACATAAAAGGTAATATTAGGTTGATATTCTATCCTTGGGTGTATACAATACTTCAGTTTTCAAATGTCACTGAAGTGAAGGGGCTTTGTTAAGGCAAAACATCAGTCTCATATGACCCATGTAGGACAGAAATTTAAAACTCCTTTGGCAAGGGAAGGAACAGGAAGTGATTTCCTACATACTATACCCTGTTCTGCTAAACTGAAGAGAATTTGCCAGCAGCAGCCCTACCATCTTCACCACAGCTTAGTCTGGGAAATTTGTCCCATGGATACTCCTAACATGGATTTTTGCAGGTAGGACTGGCAAAGAAGTGCCTATAGTTGTATCTGAAACAGCTCAACTCTTGACAGATCACAGACACAGAATTAGTAATTAGTGCCAGTTTTGCAACAGTTTAATAGTACATTTATATTCTAATAAATGTAATAATAATCATCACATAATAGATATAATAATATATAATAAATATTCTCTGCTTTATAGAAACAGTTTGAAGATTGTTGAGTCATTTGTTTTGTATCCATTTTCCTCATTATTAATATGAACCTCATGCCATTCTTTATGAGTAATTAAATAATAAATGCTGTCCTAAGGAATATGATGGGAATTTGAAAGGTTTACATCAAATGAGGAACAAACTCCGGTTACTTTTGCTGTTGCCTTCATTTATTTATAGTGGAGTTAAATTAAGATTTTTTTTACCTCCTCAACAGAATCCACACCAATTTAAAGGAGATGAGAAATAGTTAAGCAATTAGAAAGGATGCCATTCTATGAGTTATTTTTGAATTTGGCTCTTTTATGTTCTCTCTGACAGATGCCTAATTTTTTCTTTATGTGTAATATTTTTCTTCTCTCTTCCCTGATGATTTTTTTCCTTGCAGTTCAGGAAAACAGTCTCAGCAGAGGAATCAACTGGTTAAGTTGGTTATATGCTCTGTTGGATACAAATCAGGGCAAATAAGGAGTGGGCAGACATCTCAGTGGGGTGTGAGGGACCCTGTGTGTTCCCTGGTTGAAATGTTGCCTCGGCTTCTGTGATGAAGTTCTCTGTTTTTACTGGACTGAATAAAGAGAAGAAAAAAAAAGCAACCAAAAGGATTAAATCAGAGCAGGATATTTGAGTTATTTAATGTGATTTTCAGTGAAAAGGGAAACTTATTTTTTGATAGTGTGTTCAGTCTAGAGCGTGCAGGACTGTAGACTGTCTCCAAATAGACATGCACATCTTGGCTGATATAAGTCCTAGTGCAATTAGTGAAAGAAAAAGTCTTTCAAAACCAGCACAGGAGGCTAATGCACCTTTTCTACCTTCATAGATGGATTCATAAAGTCTGTGCACACCCGGGAGCATCAGTGTAGCTGCAAAACTCTGTTAGCTATGCCATTATGACTTGATAAAAGCTTTGAAATTAGCCATTTCAAAAGATGCTTTCTAGCTTGTTAGCAAGGAAATAATTACAAATAGTTAAGAACTGTAAAATAAGCACCTTTTTTCCCCCTTCTTTTGCTTTATTCTAGAGCAATTAGCAAAGTACTCAGCAGTACAGGCATTTAAATCACCATAACTAAGCTCCAAAGTTAATTCTACGAGTAAAGTTCCCCATAACTTTCATTTCAGTTGGCTTGCAGACTCAGGAAAACAGTGGTCTGACTAAATTTGTTTTATTCATTCAGGATTTTAGTTTTTTTAAAAAAACACAATATTTTAACTCACATTTTTATTATTTTTTTTTTTAATCCTCAGTTATGTTCCCAAATATATGAACTACCTGCAAAAGTAGTGATAGGGGATGAAATATTTTCCTGTAGACTAGAAATCAAAGGACATATTCATTTGTCATAAAGAATAAAGAGATGGAAGCGAGAGTAAAAGTAGATAAGTGGATTCTTTTCTATTCTGGATTGGGGAAAACAGTATTTATTTGTTATACATAGTCTGACCAGGAACACTGAACAGATTGCCTTACAAATTCACAGGATTGTCTTGTAAAGTTTAACATATTTTTATTTGTCAAGAAAGGGATATGTTCTGAGTAGGAGGATAAGTTTTATTATGTTGCTATAAACTGTTGAAGATACGTTTGGTATGTTTTACCCATAGCTCTACTTCATTTATGATGGTGAATGGAAGTAGAAATGAAATATTTGCTTTTTATTCATTACTACTTAAAGTTAATTACATAGTAAGTTTAACAGCAATCAGAAGCATAAATACATGGGAAAGCAAACCCCACATTACTCTTAAAAACATCAATGTTTTAAGTTTTTAGTCAGTTAAAATAGTCCACTGCAAGATAAAAAGTTTGCTTTCCCGCTGAATTAATTCTCTAGCAAAATAAGTCATTATAAGTATCTCATTGCTCATTCAGCTCTCCAGAGCCAGATGAGCAGACGTCTGTCTGAACATGATACTTTAGAAAGTAGACCATAGAGTCTGTAAGTGGAAAGACCTTCCTTGTTTCCAGAAAGAGTTCTAAAATTAAAATCAATATTTTAAAGTGTTTGCTAAATAGGAAAAAACCAGAATGGAATAATAGAATGGCCTGCATTGGAAATGGTCTTAAAGATCATCTACTTCCCACCCCACTGCCATGGGCACGGTCAAAAAATGTGGAATATTTCATGAATTTGTGTGTCATGTTAGATCAGTTTCAAAATTCTATTTGAACTTTTGAATGAAAAGTCCATTCTTGCTTCATGATGCAAATTATAGTGCTGGTCTATATTCCCAGAAATCATCAATGATAGAGGAAACCAAGGGAGAGAGATAATTTTGGAAAGCAGATGCACAACATTTTCTGAAATTAAAAGAAGTCACTCAGTATATTCAAGGATGAACCAATAAAGTAAGCCATTTATCTATCAGTAATCACACTAGATGTTGAGACTTTGACATCACAGTAGATAAAATTCCATTTTACAAATGCTTTATCTGAAGTAGTAAATTGTATGCTAGATATCTGCACATGTGTATGCATGTGTACTTGAGACACAAATTGAATTATACAGCTTTGTTGGCTCATAAAAATTGGTGAAAAAGTTTTGGCTCTATAGCTAACAGGATTTGTTACTAACTTTATTGCTTCTGTGTTAACGTTCAAACGCCAGGCTGATGTCTCAGTGTTATTCCTCAGAGATATCTGGTGGTGTGTAGAAAGAACTGCACATCATGGTATACTATCTGATCCCTCAGAGCACAGTAATTTCGGAAAGAGGGGTTTTGTACAAGAAACAACAGCGTGTTCTTAAAAAGTCAGAGAAAGAAAACATCACAAATATAAATCTTAGCCTTATAAAGGGAAACACTGAATTAAGACTGAAATCAACCGCTTATTTTCATTTCATAAAATCAGAATGCATACAATGCGAACTTGGCAGCTCTAAGAGTCCAATATCTAGCTTACAAAACCTGAAAATCCTTTTCTTTTCTGCCTCTGATCCCTTTGATTTTGCTCTTTATATTTTGCAAAATGCCTTGAGAGTGGGATTCCATGGCACGGATGATGCTGCCCACTGAGAAGTCTTTTCTGAATTCAGGAACAGAAGGCAAAACTGTAGAAAGAAAGGGACATATTCAACAGATGTGCTGATTTGAAGAGCAAAGCAATATAGTGAATATACAAGGAAAGTGCTGTAACTTGCAATATTGCTAAAGAAAATGAAAAAATGAATGCAAACCTGATCTCATGTTGCACGATACTTTCAGAAGTAACAGAAGTGACATCAGGTGTGTATCTCCTGTTGAAGCTTTGTAGCTAAAGACATTCCCTTGAGTGGGTGAGGTGGGCTTTAGCATTTGATGATAAATGCTTTGAACAGGAGCAGCATGTCTGAGAAATCTCATTGAACAAAATACACAGAAAAAGCAAAACAAAGGATAACACCTCTACTTCAGAATACTTTCAGATTTCCCTTGCATATACATTTTCCCTGGACTTAAGTATGGAAGATCTTAATATTGCCCTCTTCTGTCTGTCAAGCATGTGCCAGATGTTGTGACTTTGCATATTATATTTTATTGTGTTTGTATCGGTGAGACAGAGAGATGCAGATATGTGCATGCAACTTGGTTTTGGTTTGGAAGACTAGTATAAGTGGAAGCTTTACAGTTAGGTGTTTTTTCAATATCACCAAAGTGGACAGCAAACAGTTCATAAATGAGGTTGTGGGAGCAATGAAAGCAAAGGGAAAAAGCAAAATAAAAATTAATAAAAAAAATCATACTGACCTACATTTGCTTTCTGTGCTTGAGTTGGTGCTTTCTTCAAAGCAGTGGTGTGTTGGGCACCGTTAATGTTTCAGAAAGTATACTGGAAATGAATAACACTGTGTGGAACCACAATGCCCAGCAGATATATGAATTGTACTGTGAAAACTGGCAGGTACTTGACAACTTTTGCTTGTCTGCATAATGGTTAGAGGCAATCATTTTGATCTGACTTTGCAAAACAGACATATATCCAATGAGCACCAACAGAGATGTTGAATAGCTACTAAAACGAGCCTTTGCATTCTCCCTGGATAGTTGCATTCTTCAGTGTTAGTGATAACAACTGTCTAGTGTTTGCTGTGAGAACCCATGCCAGTAAGATCTGAGGAGTCTTCTAATTGACTTCAAATAGAATAATCTGAGCAAGGGCTTTCTGTAAACACCACAGCAGTATTTTTCAGCTCTACACTAATAGCATATGTCTAACCTCACATAAGATCTTTAGAGGGGCCAAGCCGACGCATTATTTGCCAAAAATGACAGAGATAAGTGCAATCCAGCAGTGCTGCCAACATGGCACCACCCTGTTCTTTTGTCATTAGTGCAAAGAGAAATGTGAGGGGTTTGTTAGTTTTGTATTCGAGCGTTATAAAGTCCAAAAGGCCATGATTGCAGTAGAAAAGTTATTGTTACTGGCTCCAAATATTAGAGACAGTTAACTTTATTAAAGCAAAACTATGCTGCATGCCTGGCTTTTGAGACAATATATACTTCTGTGACTTCACTTACACATAACTGCAGTGAGTCTTATTTTCCCATAGTTCAGCATGGCTAGAAATATGAAATTATCTATCTTCACTGTGGAACTTTGTTGTTGAGAATTTTTGCCCTAATTTGCCTCTCCTACAAAAATACAGACATGTAAATTTTATAACAGCAAGTATTCACGCGCTAAGGAGAGAATGAAAGCATTTCAGAGATCAAGGTAAGACCGAACGTGGGAAAGAATTAGATATGGAACCTTTTACTGAGCTGCTTTGAATCCAGTTCTAGTATCAAATTAGTCATGATCATGTATGGCATAAAGAAAGGCAAATAATTTTTCCTTCTCTATTTCTTCATTTTTCACATAGCACTAAGAAATCGTAGATCGGTATGAGGAATACACAATGTAAAGACTTTTAACAGCTTGTCTTTCACAGAGTTCATCAACTTAGAAATGTACATAGCAAAGCCCGTGCTGTGCCAAAAGAAATCTGTGTGTTTCTAACTGGTTTCAATAAACAGTTTTTACCCAGGTATAACATCATTAATCTGCTGTCTAATGGTACTCAGCAAGCTGTGGTGTTCTCTCCTGACTTCAAACACTTCGAAGAAACCAAATACATTATGATCAGACTTTTGCAATGACTTCAGCATGAGCAGAGAAAGTTCAGTAGAAACACACAGTTCTTTGACAGAGTCCAATTAATGCAACTGAAACATAGTTATTTGTATGATAAGTTTTTTAGATTTTGGAATTATTAGTTGTTCCTTAAGTTTACATGTCGTACTCTATTTTTTGACAGTGTAATGGCTTAAAAGATGTGATTCTTGGGATGATCCTGTGCAGGGTCAGGAGCTGAATTTTGATGATCCCTCTAGGCCCCTTCCAACTCAGGATATTCTATGATTCTCTGACTCGTTTTATCAGCACTGGAAAAACATGTGCTTGCTTGAATTCTTGATGAGGAATACAAACCCTTTTTGACATCGTGGTCCAGCACAATCCAAAAAAAAAAATTGCCCTCAGAAGGTTTTCTTATTTTCAGCTATAAGTTCTAGCATCCCAAAATGCTTCTCTGAAACTTTGGAAATGGAAAAGAATGAATGCTTCCTCAACACAGTCATTTTTGAATAAGGTCATTGTATAGAGTATGACAAGAGATTAATTTCAGCCTACTGAAGCCAGGTTCCGTAAGTCTCATGCATTCTGTGGAGAAAGACAGATCCTTCCAGAAACAGATGCCAAAGTCCTGCTCTGAAAAACTTCAGTGGAGGAGTTTCCTACCTTCTACAGAATACTGAAGAAACTTACGGAGATTAGTTTCACTGGGCTCATATTTTCTTTTAGAAACATCCCACTGAATTTCCTTCTCTTCCAGGTGTTTTTCACCTATTATCTTAACATCTTCTTTGCCATGTAGTAATGGATTTGTTAGTGAGGTTTTTAAGGAAGTAAGTATATTCTGCCTTTTGTGATGAGTCAGTGAGAGAGAGGACCCTGACATCCTAGCAGCAGAGGGGCTGAAGCTGTGCTGTTTGAGATTTCCACCATCTTCAGCAGCTGACAATGGGTGGCACTGGAGAAATTTCAAATATGGTTCTTGCTTGTTATTCTGGAAAGCACCTCTGTTTAGGCATGTCACTGAAAAATAGAACATATATTTCCTTTGCTTCCTTTTTCATATGAAAAAAACCCCCTTTTATTACATATTTTTCACAGACAAATTAAAATACATTCCTCACCATCACAGCAAATACCAGTTTTAAATGGGAGAAATTATCTTCAGACAGGAAACACAAGACAGTACAACACATTTGTACTGATTTTTACTTGAAAGGTCCATTGCTATTTTCTCTTCCTTCTTGGTGTTATTTTAGAAAATCATCTGTGATCTCTGTTGTGGTGAAGTGGCTGTCATACTAGACACCACTTACAAAACCAGACAAAATGGTTAACATTTATTCTGTTTTGTTCACACAATAGTTGCTAGTCTAAACAAGTTTGGAAACTGTAGTATTTATCTGCTATTTCAATTATTTAAAGCAAGACACTTTTTCTAAACATCTATTTTACTGTCTGTCCAGTCAGGATATTCAGATTCCTTGAGATGCACATTCTTTAACTAATCACCAGAATAGTAAATCAATAATCAGATTAATAGCTTCTTACAGAAAGCAAGCAATTTGCTCTTCCTGACTGACAGCAGTCATGTTGCTCATAATTAGGATTAGTCCTTTCAGGAGACTGAAGATTATAATGATATGTACACTACAGCATTTTTTTTCTCCTTCAGTATCTCTTCCAGCTCTTTATTCCAACTTGGACAGTACTATATGACTTATGTCTCTCTCTCCGGATCACCAGACAAACCAAAGAGAGCATGATGTTTGCTTTTTAAATGGATAGAATTTGGCATTTTGAAAGAAACTCCCAGCAGGATGGCCTCCCCTGCTGAAATATGTCAGTAGCCATCTCTCCTCATTATCCAAATGGCCTTTTTGATGAATGGCAGCAGCAGTCTTTCCTTGTTATAGCTAGTTAGCTGAATGCTCATCACTATTGTTTTAGCATAATTATCTTCAGGGTTAGGTGGAGGCCAGACTGTTCCCCATTAATGCTACAATACTGGAGTTGATTGTTCACGACTGTTAGCACCAAGGCATGAAAACAGATTGTGAATACCGAAAAAACAATCCATCACTTAGTCATGCAGAATGTGCAAGAACACTTTTTTATTCCTTCCTTTTTTAGAAGGTATTACTTTAAAAATTCTTTGAAGTGTGTAAATTTATAGTCATGTCAAATCAAATGCTCAAATCTGTTGAGCAGGAAGGAATTAAAATATTTTCAGGAATGTTTGTATCTCCCTGACTTGTTTAAACTAAACATAATCTCCTGATGTCATTGCGTGTCTGAGAAGGGGGAGAGAAAAGGAAGGAGAGGGGTACAGTTCATTAGTTAAGAAATGTGAAGTGATTGTGTTGCTTGAAGGTGTAACAATGGAAAGGTTTTGATAGTTTGAGACCTTACTGCAAATAAAGGGTGGGGGCAGGGGGAGAAATTTTTGTGCTAATCTCTTGATAAGATAACATATTACATGTCCCCTTACCGCAAGACCTCAGTCCACCACCTCAGACTGCATGGCTGTTATGTAAGCTTTTATTTGGATTATGAAACTGAGATCTGATTGCAATTCACTCACAGGGAAATAAGCCTCATAGGGTCTATTCAAATTTTCAGAGAAGGCATGTGTTTGTGGTGCTCCTATATCCTCCTCCATTTGCTATGTAATCCTGCCAGATCAGCCACAGAGGGGAGAGGTTCTGGGCACTGCATCCCCGTGTGGAGCAGGAAGAAAGGGGAGGACAATGGGGTGTCCAAGGCGTTGGACCTAGTCATGTACGATATGGAGGGAGGTCTTTTTTTTCATTCAGTTGGGGTTTTTCTTAACACAAAAATTCGAGATTTCTTTTCTAAATTCTTGATTTGAGACTACAAGCTGGGTGATTTCTCTAAGCTGCAGTTTCCTCCACGTGAGCAAGAGGAAACTTTCCTCTAAGAACCCAGATATTTAACCTAAACGGATGAAATATTTGTACCTTTTTTTTCCCACTTCTCCTTTCCAAAGCCTGGCCCGCTTAAGGTTTTGGAATTACTACATCCAAGTGAGGTGTGTTATTATGTACCTTAGTTATTTGTTTCAGTGAAGGAGACAGGCACACAGAATGCAGATGAGTTTAAGTAGCGTTGTGAAGTACAATCTTGCTCACACAGAAGTGAGCTGGAGAACAAATTCAAAACAGAGCCTGCCTAATCAAAGCAGGTGTTCTCATTGTGAAAAGACTCTAGGAAGCAGGGGCATGGGAAGGCTGAGATGTCTGAATGGTGATGGCAATGCAAAGTATTGGCCAAACAGCTGGAAATATATATCAGGGTAAGAAATTCATTCCAGCAATTTGCAGGACAGCCTCTATCCACTTAAAATACTTTTGTTTTTTTTCATTCCATGATTTAAATAAATATTTTTAGTTTCAGTAGAAAGCTATGCATTATTCAAATGACAGATCTAGTACAATTTATTCAGATGCAGAAAGTACTTTAAATTTATTTTGAAACTAATAGTAGAAGAGGGGAAAAAGTTGGGTGGGAGCACAAGCTATCTTACCAAATACATACACAAATAATTGTATATTTCATATCTTGATAGAATTGTGTTTTCTGGTCTCCAAAGTGCTAAAGAACATTAGTTATTCTTGACATTGACTTTAAGCATATCTTCAGTCATAAACATGGGTAACAAGTTGCTCACTAGAAAAAGTTTTCTTATCACCATTTTAAAAAATACAAGAAATAAAGATGAGAAAAAAAAGAAAGAAAAAAAGAAAAAAAAAGAAAAAAGAAAGAAAAAGAGAAAGAAAAAGAAGGAAAAAAGAGAAAAGAAAGAAAGAAAAAAGAAAGAAAAAGAAAGGAAGAAAGAAAAGAAAGAAGAAAGAAAAAAGAAAAAGAAAAAAGAAAGAGAAAGAAAAAAGAAAAAAGAAAAAAGGATATGCTGTTTAGTAATTTTGTGAGTTATGAGTATTTAAAGTTGAACTGTAATACAGTCAGGGTATTGCACACCTTGTATGCCTGATGAATTTTTGTTGCAGTCATTGTCACTGAGGAAGAACTTTATTTAGTTCTGAAACACTGTATGCATTTTTCCCAGCCGTTTATATTAGGAACAGCTTTTTTATGCCAAATAAGTGAATCTGGCTGTAATCTGCAACTGATTTACTGCTCTTGCCTTCAGGGCCATCATCTTAGTGGAACTAGAGGACATACCAGCTTTGCCATACTGTACAGGAAGTGTTTTTGAAAAAACCTGGCTTTCCAAACCCTGAGGTCTACAGTCAGAGTCACTGAGTAAAAGCTGAGTAGTTCTTGAGGTCTGGCCCACTGTTTAACATCAGATTACAAGCTTCTCTTATTTAATAAAAACTTGAAGGATGGCCTTAAGCTCAGAAAGCCATTGTGCACATGCCTTTCTTTAAGCATGTGTGAAGTCCTGCTGATTTGAATATGAGTACTTCCTGCAGCAGGCGGCCATGGGAAGTTTGGGAAAAGTATGTGCAAGATCAAATGTCGTCTTCTTTGGCCTTGATCTCCTTGTGAGGTCTGAGTACAGTAGCATCTAATTTTTTTTTTTCCTAAGATCTTGAGATCATTTTCCTACCACATAAAAATATACTTAACAGAAAGCACAGTCCTGATTCAAAGGCTAGTGTTGCTTGTCACAGTTATTTGGATAGACAGATATTTTGCTGGATAGACTCCTGACGTGCATTTGTGTATAAATGCTGTGAGCTCACACCAGGAGCTTCAGGCTTTGTGTATAACAGCTCACGCTCTGGGTTTGGATCTCTTGAAAACTTGATTTGTTCCTATCACAAAACATGTGTGTAAGAGACTAAAAATTAAGCATTCGGGGGAAAAAAAAAAAGAGACACCGGATAGGGAAAAAAAAAAGTTATTTAGGCAAAAAATTATTTAGGTAAAAATCATTTTAATGTTTATTGAAAAGGATATACAATAAAAATTCCCACTAGTGTTCTTATGCCTCTTATGCCTTGCTCTGCTTTGAATGACATAAATTTCCCACAAGGAACACAAATAGGAAACTGAGGGAGAAAATAAACCATGATCTACTTAATTTGAGGTTTGTGTTATTGCTGTCACTATGGTGTCGAAAGCCTCCTATGTAAAACAGGCTTGTTTTATAATCACACATTTTCTAGGGTTCTTCATAACTGATAAAGGAAATTTGAAAAGAATTTTCATCAAGGTTGGAGACTTAGAATCTGTTTTCATTTAGAAATAAAGGAAAGTGATGTTCATATTCTAAGGGATTAAAATTGAGTGTTGCAAGAGTTTATTGATTTTTTTCCCCTCTAATTTCTGAATTTTACAGAGTATGGGAGAAGAACTGGTTTTGTCATGACACCATAAAGGTCACATTATAGTCATCTTATTTTGGGTGCATTAATACAGCCATTTAGATAAGTTAAAATAACTGAATGTTAAATAACTGTACTTTAAAAAAAATCTATTTTCCTGGTATATATATTATTTCTAAAGTTTTCTAGGATAATGATTATCTATACTCTCCTCAAAATGTTAATTTTTTAAAATAAAATTAATATCTTCTTCCAGTGTGGCCATGATTTTACTCTCAAAACTGCTCATTCAAACACCCTGCTTTTCTATGTAGGTAGTTGCAGTTGTATGCTTTGCCTTTGAAAGAAAAGGGAGATGAGATCAAATTTGTGTTGTGTAGCATTTGGCTGTGTATCTTTATATAAAATGACACCGTACCATTTTTAATTAGTATCTCAGACACTAAGTGGTTTAGTCTCCTTCTTTCCTCTCTAGGACAGAATTTGATACCTGGCTTTTTTTCCAAAACTAAGAGCATTATAATGCGGGAACTCAACCTGCTAAACTTGGGAGGGAGTGGATAATTGTTGTTGTAGGTGTTCACATACCAGGACATTTATATTTACTCCTGTTTGTTTCTAGCAACCCCTACCTCAGCAAATTTGGCAAGTGTCTCTGTTCAGCCCACATCTCTATTGTTTACAGTCTAATTGTGGAATTCAGCATTTTCACATAGAGCACTGCAGTGATGTTTTCTCAGGAATGTCTCCTTCAGTGAGAATAAGGATTGTTGTTCTTTGCCTGGAATATAACTTACTGAAGAAATATCAATTGTTTGACTTCATCTGGAATCACTACAGAGCTGTGAAGAAAGTGTAACAACACACAAAGTTAAACTGCTGTCAGTGACAGTGTGTGAAGAAGTGGTTGCTGAAAAATCGTTCAGTCTTAAGGTCACTAGCACTTAAAGAGTATTGGGAAGCTCCATGACTTCGAAAAATAAGTAATTTTTTTTCTGGAGTTCTTGGTTAGTGTGCATCAAGCTTAATTGTGCACGTGATGTTACTGATAAAGAGATCTTACAGTTAAATAAAATACTTCTTACAGCAGTGCTTTTGATCAGTTTTATACTGCACACAATGGGCATTTGGGAATATTTTCATCAAGCTGTCAGTGATAATTTCCCAGGCATTTTTTATACAAGTTCTCATATACTAAATGTGTGCTTAAAATTCATGTTTGCAGCCTGCACCTAGACAATAAAATTCAGCCTATACTTTCAGCATTTCAGTATTTTTTAAAGGCTTTCTTTATTTTCTTTGAATGTCCTATCTTCCTGAAATCCTCCAATGTAGTGCAAATGGAACCTCAGAAAAGAGCACATAGCATGACCCCAGTATCCTGTGCAGACCCCCTATACAACCAAATGTAGACCAGTTTTACTCCCCACTTAAATCCACAGAAGAGAGAGATCCACACTCATGAACTTATTTGGGTGACCATGGACCAAATTTCAAAGTAATTGGCTTATTCAAATCACATTAGCAGGAAATGCAGACCAAAAAATGCAAAGAATGAAGACAGTTGCAGCCTTATCTAAAATCTCTTTCACATAGGTAGTCTATTTGCTTTCTGAAAGTCCTGAACAAAAGTTAAAGGAAGTAGCCTTAAAATAAGGCTGCAAAGTTAGAAATGATAAATAGCTTTGGGCCCTCTTAAACCTTCCAGTATGTGAAGGATATGTGTACCTTAATGCCACCTTTGTATAGCCTATTTTCAGTAAAAGGTAAAAGAATGCCTCCAGGTAAATTTCCTTACATAGCGTACGGATTTTAAATAATTTTTACAGAGTTTCTCTTTGCAGGATGATGTTGTGTGTATTTGCTTAAGAGTTGTGTATGAAAACTGATTCTTAAATGTCTTAAGTTTGAAAGAATGTTGCATAACATAACAAAAAAATTACCCAGTAGTCTTTCGTTTTGGTGGGGTGAGACTAGTACATTCACATTTAAAAGAAAACCTCCTACACAACTATTTCTACTCAAGGCTTGTCATCTTGTACATATGATACCATGTCATTTCTTTTGAAGCCTATTACTAATTTAATAATATCATGAAAAAATAAAATTTCAACTTAAAATAACTCTCAATATTCACCAGATTTCAAAAATTCTGTGCAAATAGCTAAGAAACTTTATAAACCGGGTAGATTTACATAAAGCTTTAAACATATCCATGTTAAACAGTCTTACCAATTTGAACCATCTGAAATCGCATTATAAGCAGTCAGTAGAAGGAACTGTTCAAAGGAGGCAGCAGACATGGCAGAAAGAAAAAAGGAATAAGTCATACTATTTGCTTTCCCAAAAAATGAAATTAACATACCATGGTAAGGAAATGGAAAACCCCAGAACACTAAATTAGGCAAAAAATCTTGCAGAAAATACAAGATGGTTTTTGAAGTTTGAGTCATAACAAATATGTTCATAGAACCAAGTAAAATTCTTGGTGAACTTAAATCTGTTGCTCTCCAGTTCCAGAAATTATCTTCCAGCATACTTCCAGGTCTTTGCTATGTACTCCCTCCCCACACTATTAGCTGGGTGACTTGCTGGAGGAGGACATCAAACTCCTGTAGATGCTATAGAATATAATTTCCTTGTTCCCTGTGGTTTCCAGTCCCCTCTGCTCCTGACCTTTTCTTTTTTTGTTTTGGCTCTGCCTTCATCTTCTGTTCATGATCCCATTTCCCTTCTGCTATCTTCTGAACCTTCCACATACTTTTCTTGTTCTGTTCCCATCACTCAGCTTTCTGCACAATTGATTTTACTGCCTCACCCTTTCTCCATCAGTCTCCAACACCCTCCTTGTAGCTAAATACCCTTCCTTTTCTTTTGATCATATCTGGTCTTTCTTAAGACCAGAGTCTTTCTTGAGTCTAACACATTTTATGGTGATTCTCTAGATCAAGAGGGCAAAACACCAAAGGGAGAGAAGAAAAGAAATCTCAGGAGAAGCACCAATAGTTTCCTATAGGTTGGTTGCTAACAGTCTTTTCCCCATTCATGTTAGTCCTTCATGTTCATGCAGACAGTTCTGAGAGTTAGTAGAAGAAAGTTTGTATAAAGTGAGACTTTCAAGAAATGCAAAGCTGAGTACTTTTGAGTCTATTCTTGAACAGATGTCAAAAGTAAAAAGTGTCTGTCTCCCACATGTGAGCTCATTGCTTCTCTCTCTGGAAACAAAGAAGCACTGATAGGTCTATAGTAAGCAATCAGTAGGATTACAACGAAAAATTTATCTTACATTGTCTTCCTTTTACCTGAATTCAACAGCCACCTCTCCTGAACTAAACAGATATTGCTTTACTGTTTAGAAGAAGCTGGCAACATCTTGTTTCTTGAAGGATTGTGGCAAGGCGGATGGCTACAACCACCATGAACCTGGAGCTTAACACCAAATCCAACCTGTGGGGATCAGGCAACAGATCAGCCACCACAGTGTAAGGCAACCCACCGCAGTTAGGGTGACAGTCCACAATTCCTCAGGGCTGTAATCTACATATTTTCCCCTGATAGGCTGTTGTTCTCTTCTCTCCATTTTATGTGTAAGTTTATGTATATTCATTTCTCCTTTTTAATATACATCAGTTCCAGAAAGTTCTCTGGTTCTCGACGCCCCCATTGGTTCCTTCCCTAAGTCCCTCCCACATGTTCTTCCCAGTGGTTCACTTGTTCCTAACCCTGCCTTTCACTAAAAATCCCATTGGTTGTTGTCCTTATCCCCGCCTTTCCTATCCCCCGTATAAAACCACTGGTAACCCTCAGACCCCCGGAGTGTCTCTAGATTTTTTCCTGTTCTGGCTTTGCCTGCAATAAATCTTCTTCGTGGAACAGCTATTGGAGAGTCCCCCTCTCTCACTTCTTTGTCTCTACCTACATGTGCCTTCCACGTGCTTAGGGAGAAGCTCCCTCGGGTGAAGAGCCTCTGACCTGCACTAAGGGTTTTGTGTAGTGTTTGCTGACCTGCATTTCTGCAGTCAGCTCCCTGGCTAAACCTCCGGGCTCTCTTTGAGCAGCATGTGGCTGGTGAGAGCCAACAAATGATGTTGTGAGAAATTACTGGAAGTTTTGGTAAAATTTCCATCACTGAAATGTTCAGCATAAACAGTCAAAACTGGGTAAGGTTATAAACAACTGAAAACATGTTTTCATAAAAGGAAGGCCCAAGCTCATAATTTCTACATGACAGTTTGACACGTGGTACTGTTCTATAGTTTTAAGAGCTGTTGTTTGAATGAGAAGGTGGAGGAGAATGTGAAGGAAGTCCCCCCTCATAAACCTGCACAGACTGTAGTCAGAATATCAGTGTCCTTACCTTGAGAACCCCAGGTGTAGCAGAGCCTATGGGGCAGCCAATGACTTTCCTTCTGTGTTGTTTGGCAGTTGAGGGTTTGCAGGAAGACAAGAGCATAAATTAGACTTCCTTCTGTGGTTTTTCTGACCTGAGTCTTCGGAGAGGGCGATTAACAGCCTACCTGTCCAATTCTTTAGTGCTGAGACAGCTGCAAACTGTTTCTATCTGTATCCAAACTATTTCTATCCCATTTCTATCTGTGGATATCCATATCCAACTATTTCTAGTCATACCCATATGAAGGAAAATATTTCGAAAATTAAGGCGTTTCTGATGAAATAAAAAAAGATACTTTTTATTGTATGTTTTTCACTTGTCTTTAGTCTTAAGCTATCTGTATAAAATTACTCTGCACATTCTGAGCACTCATTATCTCTTTTTGAATGGCTGGCTACAAATTTACATATTTTTAGGCATTTCTAAATTACTTTCTAATTTCCTTTGTTTAAACCACCTGCTTCAAAATTGTCTTTTTAAGATTTTGTTTTCTCCTTGTGGTCATTACTGACATGCATATAAATTCGAATGTGAGAGTGTTTTCAGTACATACAGAGCACAGAGCACTTGAGTCGGTTCCTTTAATGGCCTCAGCAAAAATCCATAGTGTCAAGTGATTCATAAGACAGGTGTGGTCAATAATTTGTCAGCACAAAACCAATAGCCATTTTCTCCATTGCAGTATTTCCCAGAAAACATAGCAGAGACAGCTGCACTTAATGCAGTTTTGTCTGAGGGGTGTCTATAGAAGGGCTATTGAGGCCTAAATTTTAAAAAATATAAATTATTTGTGTTGCACCAAAAGTGAAGGTAAGATGAACAGATTTTGGATGTTGCTGTTATTTAATTACTTTTAATAGAAATTAGTAGCTGAATTCTACAGTATCTTGATGCCTGTTCTTGAAGCTGTGGATAAACTACTAGGGGATGTGTTGTTGATTTTCAGTTGCTTTGTGGAGTTTAGGAGCACTGCATTTTTATTGCAAAGTTCTTAATGGGGCTTTGATGATATTGTAAGCCTTCACTAATATTTGAAGACACATCATATAAACTATATTATAAACTCATCATATTATTAACTATAATAAACTATATTATAACCTTATCACATAAACTATATTATCAAATCATATTAACTAGGGTTAATATTAGACATAGTTTTATCATTTTCTGTAAAATATTAACTATTTATTATGAAAACAGTGTTCTGTATTCTACTGGATCTAAACCACATCTACACATTTTAAAGGTTTATCAATAGTTGATACAATTTTACCACTGAAATGGTCAGGCTCAGTTTACGTTATGATTACAAGTATTATTAATTCTAGTAGAAAATTAGAGTTTTGAAGGTTCAGCCTTCCTGAACCTTCATCGTGGCAATTAAGTGCCATAGCCTCATTACTCTGCAATAAAAGTGATGTACTCTTTTTACATATTTTTAATAATAGAATGGCTGGAGTTGAAAGAGACTTTAAAGATCATCTATTCCAACTCCCCTGCCATGGGTATTCATACCTTCACCTAGACCAAATGGCTCAAAGTCCCATCTAACATGGCCTTGAACATCCAAATCCACCAAGATCAGGTATGAACATTCTTCAGAGTGGTATTCTTTTTTAATTAATGGGATAACAGCCCTTCGTATAACTGGAGAGGCACAGAGAGTTTTATCTTCATGGGATGTGAATTCCAGAGTGAGATGGGGAGTGGGGAAAGGCATGTATGGGAGGAGTCTCTTAGTGCATGTAAGAGACTGAAAACCTGAGATACTTCTGAAAGTAGTTCGAAGGGTTTTGGCAATAGGAAGAAATGCCACTGGCTTGGAATGGATTACTTAGCAGAGTGAAGAAATATTTTGGAAGAACCCATATGATAAACTATCTAATTTACCTTTGATCTTGAAAGCTACATTTGCCAGTTTTTTCATTTCTCCGTCTATTGTTTGCAGCTCCCACTGGTTTTGTCAGGTCTGCAATTAGACATGTAAGCTCCTAAGGGCCTGGAATATGTTTGCCTCTGTGTTTCCCGAAAGCCATTCTGAGCACTACTCATAAATAATACATTTGTGCAGTCTGCACACAGTCTGACCCAACATAAGTTCATATATTTTTCAGAAGAGAATCATTAAAGACATGTGCACATACACACTAAATTATCTTCTCTAAGAAATATGAGAAGACCCCTTTTATGTGGGGCGGACTCCTAGTCACCTCAGCTGTCAGTAAATAGAATTCTGGCTGGAGCACCAAGCAGCCACACTAGCATTCCAGTGCTCAGCCCGCGAGCCTCTACTTCGAAATTAGGCCTTGCAACACTGGGCAGCTGCTGCTTTGCAAAAGTATGAACAAAATGTAGTCAATGAGGAACAGAAACTATACAAACAATTTAAAAAATCAGTTTGAAAATCAAGTGTGCACTATGACTCATATGCTTTAGCCGCCCAGGACTGATGCAGAAACTCCTAAGAAAAAGACATAATCCTTATAATAATAATAATAATAATAATAATGGGAAGAACACTCAGAAAGCAGATTTCTTTGCCTTCATTTTCTTAAAACATTTTGCTGCAACATATTATTGGCTAGAATAAGAATGCTAGAATCTACTCCATGTGTCTGAAAAATTGCAAAGGAAAAAATGAACTATTTCTATTATTAACTTTTCTTATTTCTATTTATTAACTTCTATTATTATTATAATTAACTATTAACTACTTTATGTTTCTCCTGATGACCAGAAAATTCTTTTTTCTGTCCCCCACAAAGCAACCTTTTAACGTAGAATACTCTTGTGGATTTTGTAAAATTTTAATATAGATTGTAAGACAGAATGAGGTTTACTTTTCCATGTGCACAGAGAAAATATCTTTGGACCTCCTGTCTGTAAAGGTATTCCAAAGAACTGTGTGAAGTATCAAAAGTGTACGTTTGATCCTTTTATAGCCTAATTATATTATTTTGCAATTTATTAAATAAGGACAGGAGCAAAGAGTCAAAACCCTTGTTATACCGCATGGATACTTATTGTGTCATGGTTGGTGTTTTAGAGACACAAGAGTATGTATGTTTTCTCTCAGACATCATGGTTGAAGAACTACTTCTACTTGCCTTAGCCTTTGAACCACCTCCCATGGGAATTTCATTGAGTGGAGAAGCATGGCATCAGACCTGCTCTTTCCAAGTTCCTTAAGTGCCAGAAGGCAGCTTTGTCTAGAGATACATGAGAAAGATGACCTTCAAGGTGATTATGCATGCTGCGATCCAGGCTGGGATTGCTCTGACAGGGGAAGTTCCATATACCTTGTAGGTCAATTGACATGAACATACATCTCCTTTTTTTCTATCATTCTAGTGAACAATATATAGTAAAGAAAAGGATAATTTAATTAAAGTAAATAGATTTATACTGTCAAATTGTACCCTCCGGTTTAGATCAATTGAACTTCCATGCCCAAATAGGAAGTGTTCATAGATTTAAAAAGCCAACAATTTGATTCATAAAGCAGTTATGACTTCAAAATGTCAAGGGGGATTAGTGAAGGTGTAAAGGAATAGCAATAGTAAATTTGGTTCTTTAGGTTGGTCATTTACCCAAGTAAACAAGATAAATATAATTAAGTGGCATAGTGCAGAGACTATGTTTGGAAAAAACAAAAATCAGTTACTTGGAGAAAATACTTAGAAAGCGTGTAAGAACAGAAGTAATCCTTGATTTTATTCTAGGCAGTGCAGTTCTATATGTAGCTGTTAAACAACCATTTTCTCATAGTGAGTGTAAAGTGTAAAAATCATCATCTTGGTTGGATCAAAGAAGACATATAAAAATGCACACTGCATTATCTACCTTCAAGTAAAGCAATGAGATTCAAATGAGAATGTTAATTACAAAGACATTCTAAGTAGCAGCTGAAACTTAGGCTGCTTACAATTAACACATCAGTTGTTCAGTGCTCATGCATATCCCTGACTGAAAAAAAATTAAAACAATGTTTTTACCAAAATGGAAAGGAACAAACACATAGACTGGTGGAGTTTATTCACTCTAACAGATGATACCAAAAAGAAGAACACTGTTTAGAAATTATAAATTGTGTCAGTATTAAAAAAGTAATGAACAAAGAAGAAACAAGTTAAATTCAAACTCTTAAGAAGTCAGGCTGAAATTATTTTGACAAGTAATCTTAACTAAAAATAGCAAACTTCTTTTTGAAATATATGAGAAGCTTTCCTATGAATGGAAGTCAAACTAGAGCTTTACTTAGTAAAAAGATGACTGAGACTATGAAATGGAAGAATGAATAGGAAACAAGTGTTCACCATTTCCCGCTCAGTATTAAGTGCATCCAAAAATATCATGATGCTGAAAATTTTAATACAATTATATTTTTTTCTTTCAATTTATAATGAAATTATGATTTTTCTTGCCACGGGATGAGGTGAAAAATAAGGTGATAAGGTGAAAAATACAGGAAGATTCAGAAAAAAAAATTAAACAAATTCATGGTAAGAGGTCCACTGGTGTCAGTTAAGATGGTGGCCTGCAGGCAATAACCAGCTCAGGAGGCTCTTAAACCATTGCTGTCTGGAGTATAAAAGGAATAGTCTCATTCTGTGTACTTGTGATGTTTTGTATGTTTTTCTTCAGTATCCATTATTAGACTCACTTATAGATACAAGACCCTATACAAAACAGCCCTCCAGGTTTGAGTTGTAGCTACTGTTCTTGAGGTCTTAAGTTGAAAATATACAGCATGAAATAAAATACAAATACCTTTCTGAACTGCTGTGATAAAACTTTTCGTTAAACAGAAAAAGACCAAAAGTGCACAATGCAGCTGATATTTATATCGCTGAAAAAGAGCACTGCAAATTGTTACTTCCACAGAATATAGCCACATTATAATGAGCTATGATATTTAATCTAAAATATAAATATTATTTTCTAAGTTTCCTAGCATTTTGCATGTGGTGAGACATTGGTCTCCTAGTTGATAATTAACTCTTCTGAAAACTGAGTATAAAGAATTTGTTTTGCAAATTTAATTCCTAGGAAGGCTCTTAGATGCTGAAATGTATGCAGAGGTTTTCATTAAAATCCTTCTCATTTGTTTTTACCGGTATTATTCTTACTGCTTACATTGGTCTCATGTATTTTAGAACTTGTTTAGGACTGAGAATGTCTTTGACACTTTGTGAACTAGAAATGTCGGTTCCTCTGAAAGGAAATTAAAGGTGACATGACTGGCATAGTGGGAGGATTGGTCTAAGTATGAAACACTTGAATACACTTTACCTAAATCTTTGAGTACTGTGTTGAGATAATTTTTCTTATTTTGCTCAAGTTTTTGTTACATCAGGCCATCCAGCTAAGACAGTAAAGTGGTAGTACAATTTAGCGAATATTGAACACCCAAACATCAGCTCTATGCACAACACATACTTTTTCTTACGTATTTACTAAAGCCCAGTATTTAAAGTAAGCACAGCGGTTGAAGACGTCCCAGCAAAGAACAAAAAACCTTGTTAGTGTTTAGCTATGTTGCACTCTCAGCTAGTACTTTATTAGTAGTTAGTAGGGCCAGGAAATTTGTTTTCCTGGATGTCTCCTATCAAACAGATCAATAAGGAAGGATAACTTAATAAAAAAATAATAGTGATAGGTGGTTCTATCTATTGTATATCATGGAGGCCAAGATATCACAGAGAAGCATCATCATCATCATCATCATCATCATCATCATCATCATCATCTAGAAAGAGTTATATTAATTATCTGCATTTTGCAAGAAATCGCAGACAGTTATGGCTATTCTCATAAATGTGTATATGTTCATATTTTCCACGAATTATCAGAACTTCCAGTGTTTGTGAAGCAAGTACTTCACATCATACACCGATAATATTTCAATCATGTTTTATTCTGTCTTTCAGAATGAAGGTTGAAGGAATCAAAACCCAACAGAGATGCCCTCCCAGTAACATAGGAACTTGCTGCTTCTGGCCAAGTAACACAAATATTGTGTCTTCAGCAGTAGTCAGAACAGATTAGAGCAGTTATCTAATTTTTTGTATCGTTGCTATACAAAACATTCATCTTCTTATCTGAGATCCAGGTAAGCGCAAAAAAAGCAGAAGATATTAGATACAGGTGGCATTAATGAGAGTCATAGACAATTTAATTTTCTTTGTTCTACTCTGGCACACAACCTACCTTTGTGAAAACAACTTTGTTTGCAAACGCTGTGCTGGTTTACAACATCCTGTATCTTCCCTAGTTTTAAAGTACGTAAACTGTCTTACGTGAAAAATTATGTCTTTCAGCCGAAGACATTCAAACTCACTTTGGGTCTTTAATAATTAAGATGTAGGCATAATAAATGTAACTGTTTGCTGAGCTGTTTAGGGTTTATAAAAACAAGTTCATGTCTTTGAGTATTTTTATTTGTATGATGGCTATTTTAATATGTATGAAAAGAGAGAGAATACACTGATTTTTTAAATTTTTTTTTTAACAGAAACTACTGGTTATTACATTACTTTAGTAGCTTTAGTACAATTTTCTGAAGTGAAAAATATATAAAATCAAACACTTACTGAAAAACAGATATTCAAAGCAAATTTATTTTCCTCAGCATGTTGTGGGTCTTAAATAATGAAGAGAACATGTGCAGTGCAATCCAAATAAATAATTCTTCAGGACATTTACTCACGTCAAAAGTTATAGTTAAAGGGAAGGCAAACACTCATTTACAAAAATGTGTGCTTTAAACACAAGAATGAATATGCTGCACCACTTTTTCTATCTTGGTTCTCAAGTATTTGTAAGAATGGGCTTAACCATCATACTGTGCTCTCATCCGCCAGAGAAACTGCCTTCAATATGACATTTAGAAGGCAAACATTGTATTACGTGATTTGTAATTTCAGACAGGATTTGCTAAACTATATTTTTTCTCTAAATATTAGTAAGTCCAAGCTGTAAATAGGCTTAAATCTTTTGATACTTAAAGGTGAACTGAAATTTACTTTAGATGGCTGGGTTTGATGCATGGATGGCTTACACATGCACTATTACTTTTTTTCTGTTAAAATAAATTAGAACTGTTTTAGAGATAACTTTAAAGGTCACCTGCTAATTATCTATGCTGAACATCTTCCAGTGATATGACACATTGCAGAATGAAGCACAATCAACAGTGGTGTTGGAATTAGTGAACTTTATAATCAAAGGGATGGCAAATGGTAAAGGTTTACCTGGAAAAAATGAGCTATATTGACTACTCAGGTCAACAATTATCGTTTTTTTCTGCAAAGGTGAGTGCCTTGTTTATGCACCATATTATTCTTTAACCTTTTTCTCTTTTAGTTTTTTTCCTTTTTTAAAATGTTTTTCTGGATAGACATATGAGTAGCATGAACAACAGTATCACTCACAGTTCTGAGTCAAATTAATGCTGCTAGGGAGAGTCACTCAGCAATAACAGCTTACCCTAGATTTGACATGACCATATACCTAAAATCATTTTCCGTCCTCTGAGATTCTGAATTCAAAACTCTCAGCTTCTCTTTGTTTTGTGATGTTTTTCTGAGATTGCTTAGAAGAAAAACTAAACCAAACTTTTATTTTTGGTTCTATTTTGAGCTCCCTGACAAGATTTAAATTAAGCTATCTGCAGAAATACGTGTAGAAATCTAGGAATCCCATAGTGACATCCTGCAGCCAAAATATGTGAGTAGTGTGGGCACGGTTTGGCCATCCGTGAAGCCCTGGTGTTTAGGGACAATTTGGGGTATTACAGAATCAAAGAAATATTGTAAATATTCTTTTGCATAGAGTTTTGAAAAAATAAATATTTTCCAGGGCCCAATCTAAGATTTGGTAGCTGAGCACCCAAAAGAAGGCATGCAAATTTCCAAAAATCTAGACTTCATGAACCTTAGCTTCTCCAGTTAAATATGCATTTCATTACAAGGCCTATTTTGCACATTCTTTCTTTCAGTATCATTCCAAAATTTCTCATCAAATAGCTGTACTCCTTTTATCACTTTACCTTTTCCCTCTCATGTCCTGACTGAAGTAAAATGAAATAATAAAAGTAAGCTTTTTATTCAATCATCTGAATAATTGTGTAGAAACTCATGGTGTTTTGAGGGTGAATCATAACAAATAAATCTGTATGCATAGCTTCCTGTGAAAAAGAAAGGTAGATGTAAATTGTACTAATGAGACCCAACCCTGTTTTGGAGACAGTTCAGAGCTTCAGTTTTAGGAGCAAGGAACTGAGGCAGGAGGCAGACCATGGACACCACATTGTCTCGCTGGGTGGGGGCTGTGTCCCTGCAGAGTGGTGACCACTCTGTGCACTAGAGTGTGAAGCTCCACATCTGCACCCTGAGCAGACTTACAGGACCAAACTCTGGATTCAGAAGGGTAGATGTGTTACATCCCTGTCTTGCTCTCACACTGTGCAAAACAGGAGGCTAAAACTTGTGCATGCACCAATTCTATATATATGAAGGATAAGCAGAAGCAGTCAACTTTTCTATAGAAGCAATCTTAAAAATTTGTGCATTTTAAAGGCTATGTCATTTTTCAAAAGATTTCAAGAATTAGCTTCATGATCTGGTTCTTCATGGACTTACAAGAGTAGAAATCAGAAGTGCATTGTGAAGCTGTAAGGCATCTCCAGTGAGCCAGGATGTGTATGGATTAGCTCTATGTCTCTTAGTCTGGAAGTTGAACCCCATCCTAAATTTAGGCATTTCTCATGTCACAAAATATATTTTGTTCTATTATTAAAATCTGTAGTCCTGATACTATTTTCTCGGAATCGTTCATAAAATGTCATTTGTTTGCCTGAATGTTAGCAAAAGGGAGAGATAAAAATTTGTCCAAAATGATTTTAACTTAAAAATTGGAGATACGTTTGGAAGGGTCGTGTCTTTCATTTCATGCTGACGATATATTTATGTAATTAATCTTGTTATGTTGATATTACTTCTTAAAAGCTATATTTCAAATTTTACTTTTGAGTTGTTGCAGAAGTTCCATTCATTATCTGATAGACTCCAAGAGAAAGTGCGTAGAAATTCAGATTATCAGACACATTTCTTAGCTCTTTAAGGCAAGTCTGACATAGTTCTCTTTGATTCTCTTTGGTCACTGAGGATTTCAAAATCTTAAGTTTATCTACATGATATTTTCATATAAACCAGAAATGTGCTACTTTGAGGAAAAAGAAACACATTAAGATCTGTTACTACCATGTGCATGTGTCATCTTTCTAAACATGTGCTGTTTGATGAGTAGTATTTATACTGCATTTGCACAGGGCAATGTAAGAAGCTCCCTAAACCCCTTGGATTATGTGTGTGGTATCAAAACTATCTACCTAAATCTATCTGCTTATTCAGATTGAAGAACATTATTCTGAAATCTAGTGATAAAATCATTAATATCTTCTCAGCAGCTAATAGGCACTAAGCTCCTTATGCACACTCATTTGCTCCCCAATTCTCAGAAAAAATAATAGAAGTAAAATCTGAAAGAATACGTTCTTTATTGGCACTATTGTATATTCAGATTCCTGACAGAATAATTTAATATCTTCATATATTAAAAAAAAAAAAAAAATCTGTAGGAGCAAAGATTACACTACAATATCAGAGGTCACTAAGATATCAGACTTGGCAAAATTAAATATCCTCACTTCTTGAAACAGGAAAATAAATCAAAATAAATCAAAATAACCAAGCTTCCTTGAATTCCAAAAATGGCGTTACTAGTCCTGTCTGACTAGGGTGCATTTCACAGCTATTTTTTTCTGATTTTGCAGCCTCAGTAGTATGATTGCAAATTAAAGTTCCATCCTAAATTTGTTTCTGTTTTTCCTGTTCTGTCAGTTTTTGTAGCCTAGTTCTCTGTTAAAAGCATGCATGAAGGCAGCTTTAAGTTCTGCCCCCTTTTTTTTCTGTTAAATTAGTCTGAAGGAGTTTCAATGCAACCACAAGCCGCCTCCATACGGCACACGGCATAATTGAAGAACATTGTCTACTCCATTGCACAGCTACTTCAGTGGAGTTAGAGACCACCTCCTGCTCTGCTAAATCTCCACCCATATAATCAATTGTGCTTGTGCAGACACAGGAGAGCTGTGAGCATTTGGCTGTCCAAATAAAATTTAGGAAGCTGATACTGCTTTCTTTACAGCATGTGGATATGTGGAAAGTGTTTACCCAAACGAACTCAGAATCACCAATATGGCTTGTGCTTGTAACTTAACCCCACATTTATGCTTGGTGTCTATATACACACATGAAGCATTGAGTGTCAGAAGGTGTTCAAGACTGTGAAGGGTCCACTGCACTCCCTCAAACTGAGGCCACAAGGTAGTTTTCTGGATGACAGTCAGTAAAGGACTAATCTCCAAAGAGTCAAATGTCCAAGATCCAGTCTCCCTAGCAAAGCTCTGGGTCGGCAGTCAACCTATTGCTTATCAAGCTGAAGATTTCTTTCCAAAAAGTTTTCTGAGGAGAGGCACAGTGTGCTTTCCCATTGGGTAAGAGATAGTTCTTTTTAATGGTCATTCATATAAGTCCCAAGAATGAGATTGTCCCAGCAACAGATCAAAGACAGACTATTATTTCCTTTTCTCTCTTTCCCCACACCAGAAAGAAATGTAATTTTATTTATGCTAATAATCAAATTAAAAGGAAAAGTCCTCCAAACCTACTTTACCTACAGTTCTTCTTTCCCTAATTTTTTGGCACACTTCTGCAGATCAGTGTGTAAACTGTCATATTTAGAAAACCTGAACAAAACTTGCAACACACTTGTCTGGGACAGATTACTGAGTACAGTCAGTCACTGGTGCAATAGAGGCTGCAAGAGTTTGTATGAGTGGGAGTTGTAGCATTGTACCTTATCTGCTGCTCATGAATAATACTTGAACCCATCCACTTTTAAAGAAATGATATAGCTAAAAATTCTAATAAAGCCTCCTAAGTGCTTTATGAGTCACTGGGATATTTTAGTTTCATGTAATTGAGCATATGCTGAAATAACCTAGTGTGGCAACAAATAAGTTAATACAGTTATACCCCACAGGTAGAGATGACTTTATAAATCTCGAAAATCAGAAGTTATTCAATCAGTTCTGGGCTGTTTACTGAATATGTTGAATGGCAAATTGGGATGACCAGTAAGGATCTAATAACCTAATGTTTAGATTATTTTTCTAGGTGAGACAACAGGCCGTTTTTATTGAAAAGATCAACTGAGTAGGGGGACATGATCTCTGATATAATCTTTCTTCACACAAGTCTTACCTGTGCTGCTAGTCATGTGGAAGCTGGAGGAGTGGAAACAAAGCTCACTTTCGTTCTCATCCGGATTTTTACTTCTGAGTCAAATAGGAGACTTTATTTAAAATTATCACAAGGAGAAATCTCCCGGACAGAGGCCAAATCTTCCCAATCTTCACATTGCTCCAGCTGGCTTGGAATTTAAATTTTGATTTCCAGCTCAATGGCATAATGAACTGCCACTGGACCTGCTGACTGGCTCCAACTAAAACCTTTGACATTTTTTGCACTATTTAAAGACTGAAAATCTTCTACAGCCCTTTGCAGCTGTTTTATTCTCACCCGCAACAATCTCCAGGCATTTTGCTTGTCAAGCAGCCCAACACCAAATATGCTGGTTTTGTTTGACCTATATTACAACTCAAAGCTACTTGGTTCTTTAATTCACTGCCAAATAAAGCTGTTATCTCTGGATAAAGGGAACTAGGCCAAATGGTGATAAAGTCTCAGGGATGAAAAGAGATTAAACCAGTTCTACCTCACCTTGCTATTTGCTAATTATATATGTGCTGGTCAGCAAAGCTTACTGTCAGTCTAATCATATGTCTAAAGGTCAATTAAAAGGGGTTAATGCCCACAAATTAATATCTAGTGAAAGCTATTAATTGGCATAGGGGTTATACCTATGCTTTTCTTTCTTTTTGTCTTTTCAAGACATTTTTGGGGCATGATACATAATATATAAAATTACAATGTGCTTTTAAAACACAAGAGGATTTATCCTTTTTTTTTCTTTAAAATTCAAAATCACTTGGCAAACACAATTCTAGTGCAGAATTACAATCAGGTCAAAGAACCACCTCTCATTTCTTTTTTAATTAACACTTGGCAATATTGTTAAGGAAAGCATTACTCAGAGAGCTGGAGTCATATTAGCAGCAGAAACCTCTCCAGGGCATCAAACAATGCTGAGAAACTTTCGTGGAAGCCTTTTTAGAACAGTGGCTCACTTTACATCTTTATTGTCACTACATAAACAAATGCAAATCCCTCTATAAAATGGTTGACTTATAAATAAACTCACTATGCAAATTTGTTTGGCTTGTTGAGGGAGAGGGAAGGGGAGAGTAGGGGTTTATCGACTCCTGGCCTGCCCTGCTTGAAAATACAGCCAACAGAGAAAGCTGAGGACAAGGGCAGTGGTGTAACCAGGAGACACACTGCTGTTTTCAGACTGCCCCAGTGTACCCAGTCAAACTGAGGGCTGCCTCTCCTGGATCCTTTTCCCTCTTGGCCCCAGCCGTTCATTCACAGGCATCAAGGCACCTGGGCAAAACAAGTGAAAGTGGCAAGAGGATCAGGTCCTCTTGATGTCCTGCCCAAGCAGCTCCTCCTGAGGCACCATCTACTGCTGAGCAGGTGAGAGGAGGATTTGCAGCCTCACAGCTGCTCTGCTCTGAAACACACACCTTGCCAGCCTCCCGTACCCCCATTTCAAAGGAGGGAGTAAACCAAAAAATGATGGGAAGAGGCCTAGTACACAGAGGCCACAAGTAAAGGAAAGAGAGCTGAGAAGCCAGAGAATAAAAAAGGAATGAAGGAGGGTGAGAGAGAAAGGCAGTGTACACAGAAGGGAAGGGCTGCCAGAGAGATACCTCTATCTGCAGTGTCCTATAGCTGAAACAGGTGGAAGAGACATGCAGGGAAAAATGGTATCAAAGCATTAAAACTGAAAAGTTAGAGCACAACTGGTCTTTTGAATTTCAAACAGTTCACAGGTTAGAAGCAAGGAGTGGGGTATTTAGGTTCAAAATGAGTGCACACACAATCTGAAACACAGAAAGCTGAAGAAATGCCAGTTTCAGGCAGTGTAATTTCTTTGAGACAGGACACATATGGAATAAGTTGTTATCAAAGCAATGAGCATTAGCAGATGTCTAGACATCTGTATGAAAAGAGAGGCACTGTCGGTATAGCTTGACTTGGTAGGGAGGTGAGATTGCATTTAAAAGTGGACTGTCTTTTTAATAAAGAATAGTTCCCTGCATCTTTGCAGGAGCAGATTGACATTCTTCTGAAAATCTAGCTATTGTAACATCTATAAATTGCTCTTTCAAATTATTCTGAGGTCATTTAGTCAGAACTGCTAATGCAGTAATTTGAGTTCTTCTAGCAGACTTTTTCACTTGTTCTCAAATCTTCAGGAGAAGTGACCAGAGCATCTTATTTCAACCAAAGTATATTAACTGTCTTCAGTGTCACTCATTTAATTCTGGATACCATCTATTTTGTAGATAGGCATCCACTACCCTTAGGTACTGACAGAGTGCAATGTGGACCTTGTATGCTTGGTACTATGTTGCAGTAACTGATCACCACCACTGTTTACACACATGCTTTAATTTCAAATTTGCCTGACATCAGCTTCCATCTTCCAGCCAATGCTAGATGAAGGAGCTGGTTTTGCTTTTATCCACTGGGTTCACAAAAGAGAAGTACTTCTTCAATGTGATAAGCTTCTTTGGTGTACTGACCGGCTTGGTAGACGAGAGGGGAGAAGTAGACAGCTCTAAGACTTCAGAAAGGCTTTTGAAACTGTCTTCCATGTCATCCTCATAGAGCAGACAAGAGAATTGGAATTTGGATGAGCAGTCAGTGAGGTATATTGGAAAATGAATGACTGGGCTCAGAGGGTGGTGATCAGTGGTGCAAAATCTACTTGGAGGCCAGCAACTAGTGCTGTACCCCACAGGGCAGGTACCAACATTGTTCAACAACATCATTAATAATATGGATCAGGGAGTAGAGTGTACCCTTCTTATGGCTTAGAAATGGTATTCTCCAATTTAGTGTTCCCTGTGAAACCACTCCAGACCACAAGCTCACTCGCCCCCACCTCTTCTCCCTGTTTGGCAGGCTGGAGAGGACAATTGGAGGCACAAAAGTTAAGATCACTGGCTGAGATAAGAACAATTTACTGGAAATGGCAATGAAATAAGAAAACAAGTAACAGCAGCAATAATAATAACAAAAGTGTATAAAAGAGAGAGGCGAGTGATTCACATGCAAAAGCTCACAGCAGAGCCTGACAATACCCAGCCACTCCCTCCAACATGCTAGTCTGAACCAGAAGACAGCCCTTCCCCTTCTCTGTCCTCGGCAATGATGTGAGGTGGTAGAGAATAACCTCCTCATCCTAGCCATGCCCCCTCTAGCTACTGCAAAAATTGATGCTGTCCTAGCTGGAACGAGGACAACTCTCAACAAGTTTGCTGCAAGGAGTGGCCAATATAGCCAGAAGGTTGTGTTGCCATCCAGAGGGGACCTCACCAGGCTGGAGAAATAATCCTATGCACTAGTACAAGGTAAGGCTGACAGTATGGGAAGGAGCTTTGCAGAGAAGGGCCTGGGAGTCCTTGGTGTTCACCAAGTTGAATGTGGGCTAGAGATGTGTCCTTCTGGCAAAGAAGGTTAGCGGTATCCTCAGCTACATTAGGATGAGTGTTGCCAGCAAGTGGAGGGTAATGATCCTTCCCCTTAATTCAATATTGGTGAGACTGCAACTGGAGTAGTGTTCAGTACTGGGGTACCCAGTGCAAGAGAGTTATGAACAAGAAAGAGTCCAGGGAAGGGTCATTAAGATGATGAAGAGACTGGAGCATCTCTCATATGAGGAAAAGCAGAGAGATCTGGGACTGTTCAGCCTATATTAGAGAAGGCTCAGGAGGGACCTTGTCAATGTATCTAAATATCTCAGGCGAGGTATAGGTGGAGCCAGGTTCTTTTGAGTGGTGTCAGGTGACAGCACGAGAGGCAGTGGGCACAAATTGAAACACTGGAGATTTTGCCTGAACATAGGGAAACACTTTTTTACTGTGCACTGACTGAGCACTGGCACAGATTGCCCAGAGAAGCTGTGGAGTCTCCATCCTTGCACATACTAAGAAACTATCTCTACGTGTTCTTGGACAACTTGCCCTAGGTGGCCTTCCTTGAGCGGGGGAGCTGAACACGAGGACCTCCAGAGGTCTCTTCCAACCTCAACTATTCTGTGATTCTGTGATCTGATACAGTTATCTTTTGTACAATTGACCCTATCTAAGGGGGTCAAATATTGTAAGATAGAGCAAATGCAATATGTGAAAGGCTTTGATGTTTGGCAAGTTTCAGTATTGCATAAGAAAGAACCAAACAAGTAAAATATTCTTATTCTAAATTTAATTCTAAACAACACACATGAAATGTGGATTACAGAAGTTTTTTGAGGGTCTGTTAATGAATATTTGTGGTTAATGTATTGTATTGAATGGGAAGAAGCAAATAATAGTATGGAAAGGAATCAATGTTAAGTCTTGCAGTAGTTAATATCTTTGTTAATGAACTGGAAAGGGAATTAATGTCATGTTAATGAAACTCACAAATTAGTATCTCTTGATCTGTTTCAGATATATTTATTAAAATAATGGGATGGGATCCCATGGAAACATAAACTAGAAAGACGAAAAACAGTTGAGGAAATTATGTTTCAGCAGAGAGGAAAATAAGTGAGTTTGCATCTGTACACACATATAGATTGTGTGTATACATAAAATGAGAAAGTAACATGAAGGAATAATTTTGAAAACCAATAAAAGTGTGAAAAGTTAATTAAAAGTGGAAAGTTAATTAACTCTGGTTTGAGAGAGAGCAGCAAACAAAACCATGGAGTTTTAGGCTTCCCAATATTTCTTGAAGGGTCTTAATTATCCCTCATTCCATAATACAGGGGTATCTCAAAATCTCAAGAACATTCAACCATATTTTAGCTCTGCAAGGGAAATACTTTTAAGACAATTATTTGAATATACTATTATTTTTTATCTTATAGACAGGCAACCTCTGGATACAGGAAGGTTAGTAACTAGAACCAATAGAGGACTTTCCTAGTAGTTACGGTGTTAAAAAAAATACAGATTGACTTGAAATTAATATAATGAATTATTTCAAGGCACCAGCTCTGCTTCCTAGCCTGTCTCTTTTCTAGGCTCCACTAATTTAATGGTGGGAACATTTTCACTGCCAAGGAAACTGAACTTTGATCACGTCTATGTAGACAGTACTTCCTAGCTGAGTGCTTTAACTAGTACTAAAAAACTAATCTTTGCCACAACTGCAGGAGGGAGTTCAAACTTAACAGCCAAAAAAAAAAAAGGATGGAGGAAAAAGAGAACAAAGCAGGATTTTGGTTTGAATGTAGGTAATATAATACGTAAAATATATTTGCTTCCAGAAAAAAAGTCGTAATTGCCAAAGTATTAAAATAAAATATAGTTTAAAATAAACTTAACAACCAGCAACATTTACAACTGCTTTAACTCTTTAATCAAGAATCTCTAGGAAAGGAATCATGTCCCAAAACTGTAAATGCAGCACTGACCTAAACCTGTCATGTTTCAAATTCCTGAGATCTTGATGACCTCCGTCTTCACCTACCAGAACTCTGCCTTTAATGACATTGTTAATTTGGCTATAATGCTTATAGACTGAGATGCTTCTGTGCCACATTATCATAGTTTCTGATCTCCTTTAAGAGCCTAGGTCTTGGACTTCAAAGTATTCTCATGTTGCATAGTTCTGTGAACTCCACCAGTACTCTTCCACCTCTGACTTGATGAATGTTTTTTATTTAAGGGGCTAGAGAAGTTCGTGGGTTCACATTAAACATTTAACAGACTGTTGACTAGGAACTCTTCAAACCAAGCAACTGCATCCGCTATTAAAGGTTACTCAGGTTTATTCAACCCTCCTAAGTTTGGGTATGTAATCTATGTGTCCTTTAAAGTTGAATTCCTGCTCTGAATAATCCCCTGGAGGAGATTGTCTTTTTACAATAATTATATAGGACGCGTAAGGTGACTGGCCTCATATCTTAGTCATACTTAAAAGTCCAAAGTTGAATGCCGTTAAGGTCCCTTTTTTGTGTTTCTCTTTTCCTGAGTGTTCTAACTACTTGGCTGTTATTATGAAGGGACATGTGTTTATGAGAATTTTTGTAGATATCTACAAAAAGAATTTGGGGCTGTGGATTCTACATAGAATGAGGTGGTATTTCCCAAATGGAATGCCAGTTGTACAAAGAACATGATTTCAGATACGCATTATTCTTCATGTTTTCTCTTGAACGACAGCCTATGCCACCATATTCATGCCCAGTCTTCCATTCAACAGGCAATTGAATGTGGTAAACTTCATGCCTAGAGAATAGGGGCCAAGCTTTCATTAAGTACGTTAACCTTGTAGCAGCAATCTTTTAGATGGGTCATGTTTGTGTTATTCACAGCACTGTGTTGTAAAGGTCACCAGGCTGGTAGCAAAAATAGACATATACCCTTACATCTAATTGGAGATCAGATTCTCATCTTAATTTCTGAAACCATGTGAACACTGACACATTATATTCACATGGATGTAGTGAGACAGCAATAGCATTAAAATACATGGCTAACATGCTCACTGAGCATGGTCCTGGATATTATGGAAAAGAACAGACCAAGAAAATAGCCAATTTAACACAGTGTTATGGCTATGTTAATTTGCCTGCACGGGTTTATTAGAAATGTAACATTAGACAGTTAATTAGTCTAAATACTGCACTTATCCCAAGCTAGGACTCAAGCATGGAGCTCTGTAAGTTGATGCAGAGAGCCCACGTGGGCTGCTCAGTGGTCATCGCCTTGCCCGGCAATGCACAGTGAAGGTCTACCTTAAGGACCTCATTGGCATTTGGCCCTAAAAGATTTGCCTAAAATTACAGAGGGTATCTCTGTTTATTCAGAGAAATAAGTCTTTTGATGCCCAGGCTAGCATTTAAACCATTGTGCCATCCATTCCTGACAAAAATCATTGCACCAAGATCAACGAGTTAATAATACTTTGATATGTAACTGCTTAGAACGTACATCCAAACCATTACAATTAGTTGTCTCTCCACTGCTGAGGGATATTGACAAATTTGAAGGAAATGGCAGAAAAGTCACATAATTGATAAAAAAGCTAGAGAGAATGATACATAGGGTAAAGACTGAAAGAGCTAGATTATATATTTAGCATGTTTAAATCATAATCAAGATGAAGCATGGAAAGAGTCTATTAATATTTAAATGATGCAACATACAGATTATTTAACATTAAAAAGCAATGAAAAATAGGCCTAACCATAAGTGAAAACTGCAAGCAAATTTCTGGAAAAATACAGTATTGAATTGAGGACATATCAGAACTCCTGTGCTGTAAATTGTGTGTTTCAAGGCCCTGTCACCTGGCAGACTGTGAAACTGACCCTTGAGAGAGAAGCTGAGGATGTTCCATTTCTCTCTAACACTTAAATTTTTACTGGACATGTTGCTGAAGTATTTAATGTACCATACTGGTGAAGACTTGCACTAGATGAGTCTTGTATTTGAGCGTCTGTTACCTACAACTGAACAAGAATTTTGAAGATTCCTGCCATCACTGACTAAAAAATATTTGACTCTGTAATAGAGCATAAGCAATATCATTTCCTGGGATGGGACTAGTAATGCATTAATGAACTTTCTTTGTCCCATTAAATGCTCATTCATCATGTGGGAAGAGTTTAGTCCTTGTAAGTAACTAATAATCCTGTAAATGAAACGGATCGATTAAAAAATCCACATTACCTGTCAGAAAGAGTTGAAAACTAGATTAATCTCTTTCCTATTTCCATATTTTTGATGCTGTTTTCACCACGCAATGAGGTTGTTTTTTCTTCTCTCTCTGCCTATTAGAAAGAAAATGCACTCCCTTTCCAGATCAGGACCTCAGTCTCTTATATTTCATCCTCTGTCTCAATCCTTCTTTCATGAGGGTGGCATATTTACAGTAAGATTTCCTTCACAAGAGGAATCAGAAAATCTATGCAGTCTTTCCCACATCAACAGCATCCAAGAACACAAAATCTGCTAAGAAAAAGCAGACAATTAAAAATTGCTAAGGACCAATTCCTGAAATGTATGGACTCTCATTAGCATAACAGAATTGTAGCTTATCTTGATTTGGAAGGGACTCAAGAAGATCAAGTCCAAATCCTAATTCCATACAAAAAACCTAGAGGTAAAAACATATATCAAAGAATATTGTACACATGTATTTTGAACATCAGCAGACTTTGGGCCATGGACTCTCACCTGGGGAGATTGCTTTAATGATAGACCCACCTTCTCAATAAATTGCATATTCCTAGTATCCAGTGTCAATGGATGTATCCCCATGATATAGCTTTTTAAGCCATTCTCTCGCATCCCTCAACAGACCAGAGAGACAAAAGATCAGCACTTTGTTCTCTACTCGCGTTCATTGTGAAGTTGTAGAAAGCAATGCCACATCTCAGTCCCTTCTTTTCTAAGCTGAACAAATGAAATACCCTCAGCCACTTCTCCTGAGTCTTGTCCTCTAGTCCTTTCATGATCTTTATTGCTCTCCTCTGGACACATTCTAATATTTCTGTGTCCTCCGTATGTTGTGGGGCTCAAAACTGTAGTCAGGACATGAGTTGAGACTGCACCAATGCTGTATTCTGGGATAATCACTCCTTTCCACTGCTTAGCTATACTGTACTCCATGCACTCCAGGATATGATTGGACCTTTTGTCTGCCAGGGTACATTGTTGACTCATATTGAGTTTGCTGTCAACCAAAACCCCCATACTCCTTTCTGCGCTCCACACCCTTGTCCCCCCATTCTATGCATATATCCAGGATCACATTGTTCTGGGTGCAGAATTTGGCCTGTGTCCTTGTTCAGTTTCATATGGTTGGTGCCTGCCCAGGGCTCTAGTCCTTCAAGACCTCTCTTGAAGGTAATCAACAGCTTATCCAAATTTTGTACTATTGGCAAACTTAGTGTGCACTCAACTCCTCTGTCCAGGTCATTGATAAAAATATTAAAAAGAATAAAAAGGCCCCTAAAATTGAGTCATGTGGAATCCCACTAATATCTGGCTACTAGATGGATATTACTCCATTTACTACAAACCCTTTTAGCCCAACCCTTCAGCCAGTTGTTCACTCATTGCAATGTGTATATGTCTATCTGTGTGCTGGACATTTTGTCTTGGAGCATATAGGAAAGACAGTGTCAAAAGCTTTGTATAAATGAAAAAAAACCCAACATTCAAAAGCACATCCACAATCTTGCCTCCATCCACAAGGCAGGTAACTTTGTCATAATCGGATACTCAGCTAGTAAGGCATGACTTTCCCTCCATAAACCCATGTCGGCTTTGACAGATGACTTCATTGTCTTTTCATGCATTTTTCAAAAACTTACAGAATAATCTCTGTAATTTTACCAGGCACCAAAGACTGGCAGGCCTATAATTACTAGGATCTTCTCTCTTCCCCTTTTTGAAGTCTGAATAACATCTGCTAGCTTCCAGTTGACCGGCATCTCTGCAGATCTTCAATACCATTGATAAATAACTGAGAAAGGTCTCACAGTAACCTCACCCAACTCTCTCACTATCCTGGGATGAATCCCATCAGGCTCCACAGACTGGCCTTAAATTCTTATAATAGGGTTAGATAACTAAACAGCTTTTCAGAATTTGCTTACTTTTACTAGTCATTAAAGCATTTCTTAAATAAATATGTTGCTTCTAAAACTACTTTATGATGTGTAGTTTTAGGATATGTTACAGATTTTCTGGGACATAAAAAAATCTCAGAGCTTCAGCTTTAATCAGACTGAGATACTCAAAGCCTATATAACACAGCTTTGGTTTTATTTCAGGGTTATACATTAGAGTCAAATGTGCCAACCCAAGTATATTAAAACATCAGATTGATTATACAGACAAGTTTCTTACTGTGCTTCTGTTGTTGTCTTGGTAATAACAGTGACAAAATTAAAATTCTTCATCCCCACATAAAAGAGGTAAATGACCTGGGAAAATAAGCTGTAGCTTATTACTCATCATTATTAATAATTGAAATGCTTCCTTAGTTCCATTCAGTGCATATAGTGAGAAAGTGAGAATGTTTGTGACAAGTTTATCTGTAGAGTGAAGCAAATGTATCATGATGCAACTAGTCACATAAACTGATTTCATATGTGAGCGCTAAATTGCCTTTTGTGGGTATGGAATTTAATTGTTTTCAGGAATCACAGATAAGTGACTTGATAATTCTGGTGGTTGCCATTTGTTTTGCAGTTGTTTTCAGAATCCTTGCTCATGTTAAGTTGCTGTGGTCCTGGGTTATAGTCAATGTAATGTATGATTCTGTTTTGTTATGATCCTCTTGCTATAGACTTAACTCTTATTCTACCATCTTCAGCAAATTCCTTAAACAAACAAACAGTTTATTAACAAAAAAAATTTAAATAATTAATTTATTTAGTGATCACTCACATGCCTAAGACTGCAGAGGTGACACTAAGATAATGAAGCAGATCTTTGGCCACTGCCTTTTCCTCTCTGCCTTGGTGACATCTCTATACTTGAAGACATTCAGTTATTCATCTTGACAGAGCTTATACTTTGCAGCATTTTTTCTTTTTTGGTTTTATGTAGTATAAGGAATAATAAATTTATCTATCCCCTTTGCCTCCCTCGCCTTATTACCCATAAACACGTGAAAGAGTGGCGGAAAGTAAAAACTGCAATAACTGATAGTAGATTCTAGTATAAACTGACGCGACTGATGGTGAAGACCTTTGCTAGATGGTATCTAGTCCTATATATCTTAAACATGTCATTAAGTTGCATCAGTACGTTGAGGCTGGTCTCTCTGCAAACCTCTCCAGTCTGCCAGGAAGGTCCATGAAACCTCCCTTTTTCTCTAACCTTTTAGAGTTCTCTATCAGCCTCATCTTTTTAATCGACATTTTAATCTTTGTGGAAAGTTCCTGAACAGTTACTTTAAGAAAGTGAGAGTCCACGTTTCCATAGGAGGCTAGTAATTTAATTCCCATATTTTTTAAACTAAGCACTTAATTTTTAAAATTTATTATGTGTTTATACCAAACAGTTTCTTGGGGTAGGGTTTGGTCTTGTAATTAAGATTTATTAACTTAATAAAGAGAATATAAAAATAGGATTTAATTGTCAGATTCAGGTGAAATAAATTGTTTTGCAGTAACATTTTAGTTTTTTTGTTTGCCAGAAGATGCAAAAAAATTTCCATTTTGTTCCACGTGAATAATTTCATCATCTATTCTTAACTCAGCAGAAAAAGATATTATTTTCCTGTTATTATAAGTCTGCCTTGCCTGCAGTGTTTAAACATTTTATAAATATCTGAAGATAAATTCTACTGTAGCAAGAGAAATTCTATCCTATTATGAATTAAATCCACCAGTGTGCATTAATAAATGTAAGCAGACAACAAAATTGGTGAATTTCCATTATTTTCAGTGAGGAAAAGTTCTCAAAGAACTGCAAGACAAATAAATGTATTTAAGTCTTGTGTCTCAGAATTCAGCAATGCCTACCTGAGGCTCCATAAGACTCTAGAGAGTCCTTGAAGACATTCATAAATCTAAGATGCTTAGGAGTTCTAGATACTTTGAAAATACGATACAGCCTTTGGAAATTTCATGGTAGTGCTTGGTTTGCTTAAAAAATCTCAGGTACATTTTAGAATACTGTCAGAGGATACTAAGCCTAGATTCCTGACTGAAGATTTTCTCTAAATCTTTTTTCTGCTTTTTATCTTGGGGTACAAGCAAAAATAAAAAAAGAAAAAATAGATGGAGCTGAATTATCTGCTTCATTAAGATGATTGATCGCCACAGACATTTTTTATTCTTTATGTATTTCATACCAATAAGTAGAACTTCTAAGAATTATCAAAGGACTTAATTTGTGTTGTATTATCAAACTGAATAGGTCTGCTACGTTAAATTAGACCTGAATTTAACTCAAGGTTTATCCAATTTTTTGCTTGCTTCAGTTCTGTTTAGTTTTCTGACTGGCAATAAATTTCTGTTTTCCCTTGTTTCTGGTGTGTATGCCAGTCTGTAACATTTTTCCTTTGGTGTTACAGGTTGATAATCTTTGAACAGCTCAGCTTGAGATATATTATCATGTCTACTTATGCTTATTTGCCTATACTGTTACATTTGAACTTATTATCATAATAACTAGGCATTTCAGATATGCCTTAATGTTTAGATGCGAATTGCTGACTACTCAGTTGCTTTTATGTACTGATATCATGCTCACTATCTTAAAACTATCATGAACTTTCAGAGCACAAGCACATTTTTTTAGGAAATGAAGCTATGTCCTAAGAAGATGCAGCTGATGCAAATATACCCTTAAGTAAATATGTCTGTCTCTCTGCTCCTCACCACTAAAATAACCCCCCAAATTTAAACAAAATGAATCCCTTTAAACGATAACTGACTTAAATAAATTTATCAAAGTGGTAGGAATCTTGAAGACATCATGCTTCCAAACATTAACAAAATAGACAGCTGAGAGAAGGAAAGACAGAGTCCATAGATTTCTTCCTACAGAGGAAAAGGCAGAATATAAGGGTGAAAGAGAGACTCAGGTTCTGTCCACACATAGGAAAACATCTCCAATCAGATCACTGTTAACTGTGAGACCCAAATCAGTAGCAAACCAGACTGTATTTATTTTTGTGTACACCAGATGATTTATTCCTCTTACAGGTTCAGCTTATCCAGCTGGACAAATCTAATTTATTTTTCTTTTCTTTTGAAGGGTTTATGGTTGGATGAGGACTTCCAGGCTGAAAAAAAATTAAAGTCCTTGCTATTTAGCTCAGCCACACTCCCAGTGTTTAAGTCTCTACTGCTTTTGGACCTACCCTGTGCCAAAACCCATGATGAGTCATCTGGAATTGCCTCAAATATCACTGAATGATGTTACCTGGTGTGCTCATTCAGGGGTTTATGTATGTCAGTTGTCTCGTATCAGTATGTTTTACTTAGAAACCTTCCATTTGGATAGTTACATGTTGAGGCAAGGCAAACCCCTGGCATAGGCCTTCACAGAGTCAGGATGGAAAGGGTGAATCAAGAGGACAAAACAGATTTTCCACCAATCTTATCCTGAAATGGCTGCACTGGAAGCAGAGACAAGCTTTTCTTTTTTGGCCTAGTAGAAGTTATTTGGGAATTTGGTGCAGAATTTGAAATAAGTTCCTGTTACGCTAGAAGTTTGAATTAGCAAATTAAATATAGCTCATTAATGATATTTGCAGCCCATGTTGTGCTAATTAAAACAAACTTATTTTTCTTTTGTTATTTGCATACTGCTGCTCTGCAGCTATGCACTTGGAAGGATAATACTGCCTTGAGATGCCATTTTTTTGGCGTCACTCTGTGCTAATGAACAGAGTGAGACAGTACATTCTTAAGCTGTACTGGAGCTTCTTGTTCTTTTTTAAATATTTCACAACTACATAACTATGAAATAACAACTTCTGTAGTTAGACTCTGTTAAAGAACTGCTTGTTTCTCTAACAACAAACTAAATCTCCTTTGTAAACTCATTCTCATATTAAAAAATATAATCTCTGTAGCCTTTCAAGATCACAAATTATTTGGGACTGAGAGAAAAAACACTGAGGCACACTTGGAGGGGAAAACAAAAAAGCAGTAGAAAGTCTAGGGATGTAGTGGCCAAGGAAGTGCTTTTAAGTGCTTTTAAGATTGGTTTGAGTTTCTATCGTATGCTATGGCCAAGATAAAGGAAGTTGGAAATGACATAAGTGACTATACAAGCACAGTAGGACTTGGAGCATTCCTACTGATCTGAGTGCCTCAAGATTTAAGATATTACCAGATAAAAATGTTCAGAGATGAGATGATTTCAGACGAATTATCAAGAGAATGGACGTTTTAGTGCAGCTCTGTAGTCTGATCCTCTTGCTTTTTCAAGTCACAAAAGCAGTGAAACACTTAGGTTAACCTCAAATATTTAGCCATACTTAAAACCTCTTCATAATCTTAGACAGAAGAAAGCTGAAGATTTTCTTGAATAAAGACTTGTAAGAGAAAAGCAAAGTTTTTGTAAGAAGCTAATTTACAAGTCCAGTAGCATATTACATAGAGCAAGGCAAAACCTGAATTTGTAAAGTTAATTATATTAAGGATATCTTAATGTATAAAGAGTCTTCAAGATAGTAGCGTGACATCCTCTGCTTCATGAGCTTGTTTAGTTGCTGTGACGGTGGTCTTGAGACACCATCTTCCATGACTCCTAGTTACCTGTGAAATTTATTCAGTCTACTTCCTCTGTCATTACCCTGTGCTTTAGGACTGATTTATTCCATGTCCCCACATAAGTAAGTTAGTAACTAAGCAAGAGCATTTAGCCAATAGTTAATGATTTTATCAAAGCCTTTTCATCACAAATTCTTTGTGCGGGCCAGGATGAAGAGGGTGGTCAAACTAAGAAAGAAAGAAATAGGCAAACACATAAAGTGTTCTTTAACTGGGCTAGTCATTGACATCCCTAATAGCCCATTGAACCTATTGGCATCCATAATTAATTAAAGCTGCCAGAAGCCTGGTCAAAATTACTAATTAATGTAATTATAGACTATTTTTTAAATTTAAATTGGCCATTAAGGAATTTTCATGTTGTTTCAGTTCATGGGCACTGATATATTGGGAAGTTTCAATGGTTTTCAAAGGTGTTATGCTGGCTCTCTGGAGGTCAGTAGCATAGGAACATGTATGGCATTTTTCTCCTGCACATTATTCCTCTAGGCTGGCAAAATTGTTCTGTGGGCTGCCACTGTGAGTGACACTCACCAACTGAGACAAATTCTGGTACATCACAGATTCCAGGGCTTAATAAAGAAAGGTGAGGGTGTGAATAAGTATCTCAGATTGTTAATTGAGTGTCTTCGGCATTATTAAGAATTGGTAAATTATGAGCAACAGGTGGGAAAGCATAATAAAATCCTTTAAAATAACAAATATAGTTTATGAACTAGCTATTAAAAGAAGTCACAATGTAGATTTTCCAAAATGGACAGAAGAAATTAAAATCACTACAACTAGTTAGATGAGACTATAAACCTTCGAGAAACAAACTGGTCCTTTCCTGAGAAGACGAACACACTATTTATTTGCACTGAACGATAATGTCAAGAGTTTCTGATCTTCTGAAACTCCATCATATCCCTTTAGGGTAGTTTTCACAATCATCACTTGCATCAGTTTGTGTGGCTTCTCAGTGAGTCAAAGTGGCAGAGAGCTGACTGCAGATAAATAAATCCCTTGTTTTTCACCTGAGTCAGAGAGGTGATCTGACTTGGTAGATGTACAAGTGTGGGATCTCAGGAAGGGAGGAGGAACACTATTTGTGGCAGCAGCCCAGTTTTATAGCTCCTTAATCCAGTGACAAAACCACACCCTTGGAGTATATTTTCTTTCCTCTGTCCCGTCATCTTCATCTTTTAACCTCCTTATAAGAATAAGATTCTCTCATATCTTTGTTTCTCATCATCTGTAAGCATAGACTCAAGCTCAGGGGTCTATAAAGTCTGTCTCTTCTGAAAGCAATTGGATGTGTCAGCATTAAGACAAAATCTATAATCAGTTTCCATCACCAATTAAAGTTAATCACGATTTTGCATAAGATTCAGATCAAGTTCTAGGTGATTCTATCAGCCTACAGGGAAAAGCAACATTATTTTACACAAATGAATTTCGAAATTATATTTAGTGTGATTGCAAAGAAAATGTGTGAAAAACTTTTGAAAATATATGCCAGAGCTCTTCACTCTGCTCCACCTTACCATTTTCTCAACTGAGGACTGCACTTTCCTGACTTATTAGTAATCTTCTGCCAAAGTACCATCTTCCTCCATTCCCTAGCATGACTAATTATTTAAATGGAGTATCCTTAAGGAGGAGTTGGAAAGATGCCTGTGATTAACAGGATGAGGTCACATAATGAAGGACATATTTTCATCTCTTTCATCAAAGCAAATGGTATAATGAGGGGATCAGACCTTTTTTCTCACTAAAAGTGAGAATATAGGAGGATGACTCTACTGATATTCAGATGTTCTAGAGGATGTGTGATGTGGTGGGGAGTAGAGATGTTTATAATTGATTATTCAGGTAAGTGGGTTTAAAGTTTTATTACATACAAGGTGTCAGGTCCACACAGCACTGCCAGTAGACATCGGTGATATCCACAGACACAGTTAGGGTGCAGCTATAGGAAATGTAGAGCATGTATCTTCACTTCTTTCTGCAGTCCACTATTCTTCTTCCCTTATATGGTCTCTGGAGCTTAATGATGAGGGGATTTGTTATGAAAACAGTAAAAAAAAAAAATCCCTCTTCTCACACCCTGCAACAAAAGCGTATAGGTGTTGTGTTAAGTTAAATAGGTTAAGCAAAAAAAGAAAAAAAAACAGCAAAGAAAATGAGAAAAGGAGCAGGACCTTTTCATAGTGATTGACTTAGCTGTCTTGTGTAACTTCGCTCTTAAGAATTATTTATAGAAAATGTTTCCTTCCTTGGCAAGGTTATTTTAAGAAATCATTCTACCTTACCAGATAAAACTCTACAGGTCTATACTGACTTGGATGACATTGGTTGATTTTAATTGGTTTTGGCTTTGTTTTGACAGGTGGTTTAAAGTCAAGAGCAATTTAATGATTTTGACCCATAAACATCCATAACAACATTGTCAAATTGTGTCAAAAAGTTGTTGTTATGGTTTAACCACAGTCAGCAACTAAATATCATGCAGCCACTCACTTGCTCCTCACTGTCCTCCCGAGTGAAAAAGAGAACTGAGGGGAGAAAAAAAGTAAATTTATGACTTGAGATAACAGTTTAAAAATTAAATTAAAAAATATATGCTAATAATAATAATAGTATTAGTAGCAATAATAATAATAATGATTATTATTATTACAATGAAAAAGAGAGAGAGAGATGGGAATAAAGCACAAGAGAAATGACGGATGTGCAATGCAATTGCTCCTGCAGTTTATACACTGGGCGTGGTGTTCTGTGGTGTGGAACATCCCTTTGGCCAGGTCAGGTCACCTGTCCCAGCCGTGCTCCCTCCCAGCTTCCTGTGCAGTTCCTCACTAGCAGAGCATGGGACAATGAAATGTCCTTGACCTATTATCAGCACTACTCAGCAACAGCCAAAACATCAATGTGTTATCAATATTATCCTCATACTGAATCCCAAACACAGCATTGTACCAGCTACTAAGAAGAACATGAGCTCTATCCCAGCTGAAACCAGGACAGTTATTCTGTGCAAGACTGCCCTGCTGTCAGAGATAGCAGGGAAGGGCTTTACCAGTGAAGAAATTGATTGCATGATTATGGTGCTAAGTACAACTAAGGAACCAAATGCTGTTAAATTGTCCTGAATTAACCTCCCTCCCTCAAGAAATATTACAATGTCCATTGGTGTGCTAAAATTATTCAAAAAGACTCTTTTACTTTAGTGGTGCTCCTCTGCTTATTCCTTCTCTTTGCAGCATTCCTTTGCTGTACCAATATTCCACTTTGTCAGCAGGGAATACTTGAAAAGGTCTTTGCAGATGTCACTTCTTTATGCACTCATGTAAGCTCACTGTACTGACCAACCATTTCTGTAAACCCAACTCACAGAGACCAATTCAGGAAAGCCTCCTGACATTGCTTGGTCTGCAAAAAAAGAGAGGTTTTGCTTTTTTTGTCTTCTGGACTTGTCTTTCCTCTAAAACACGTGTCTTTTCTTACACATACAAACACACAAAGCACCCACCATCCTATGATGTGCTTGATATTATTTTTCCTTAATAATCACCTGTTTTTAAGGACTCTTCCTACTGATTCTTTCTCCCATGAGGACAACTACTATCCTTAATCAGGGTCTTGTGCATATTCTGCTCTTTGTCAACCATTTGAAAAAAATACCTCTTGGATTTTTTTGTAGTGTTCATGAAAGGAGTTTGTTCTCTTAACTAAGCATCTCTGATCTAAAATAACTCTTCCTTGTAATGTTTGATAATCTGAAAATGCAGAGTACAGAGAAATGATGGATGTAACTATTTTATAGACTCTAGTCTAAGTAGTTAGCTTTTAAGTTCTGTTATTCGGATTGAAAGGTGCACAAATCCTGCGAAAAGCAATGGTTTACATTTACATGTCTACTGGTAAAAACCAAACATGTAAGCTTCAGAAGATCAACTCTCTACTGTCACATGGGAAACTGGGGGCTTTTATAAAAACTATGAACAAAGTGTAAGACTTGAAAATATTTTAGTACAAATTTAAAGAATAATTGCTCATCTGTAATGTTGTCTCCAATTCTATCTACTTAATAAATTACTGTGTTGCCTAAACTCATAGTCTTTAGTCATAACAATAGTGCCAACCTATTAAAAAATCATCAGTTTTCCAGAAACAAAGACTCCAGCCTACAGATGTAACTCCAGCAACTAAATCTGTTAATACTTTAGTTTCTAATATAAAAAATTGCATTGCAAATATCCCTGTACAGACATTAAACTAAAGTGGTAGAAATCAGTGTCTGTGGTAAGAAATGCATAATGAAGAAGAATTCTGAACTCATACATAAATTGTCGGGAAGGAAATGAAAACATAGATGGTATATATGTGGCAAAAGCAAATAACAGGTCAGTTCCATGTCAGGGGAAGACCTGGAAATAAAGCAATTCTCATACCAATTTCTTGGTTTTGAAAGAAAGGAATTGCAGGCCAGACCACACATCCTAACAGGTAAATTTTGTGTCGGTCAGACTCAGAATAATGTACAGAGGAATAGCACAATCTGGAACACATCTGGAACACAATCTGGAATATGTCATTACATTCTTCTCTAAAGCTACATATAAAGTCATGGAAGTGCTTGATGGCAACATGACTTTTTAAACTTCCTTCTCTGGCAGAATCTGGAAAATTAGTATCTGAGTAAATATAAGATACTTTGTTTTATCAGGATGCTTGGTTTAGCAGATAGCTGCTTATGTTGTATGTTTAAATGAATTATAAAATTAGTGACTTTACATTAATCTCCTATTTGCAGGAGAAATTATGGGATCCAATAACTTTCATGTCCCAAAAATATGAAATAACTTGAAATAAAGGACTACACTTATTAACACAAGTAAAATCTCTAAAGTGTTATAGATTAGATTTTGCTATTTTGAAATATCTTGATGCTTTTTTTTGTTACAGATTTTGTTAATCAAGACTAAATCTAAAAGAAAAGTACTTACACCATGATAAACTAGATCACATTGTATAAGCTTACAAACAGCACTTAGCATAATTAAAAGATAACTCACATAACTTGTTAGATATTCAGTAAAAGATGCAGGGTTTTTTTTTTTATTTCCTCTCTGCTACAAGACCATGAAATGAAACAGACTGAACCCAAAATACGGTATGTCATCACTCAAAAAGACTTTCAATTTTATTAAATGCCTTGCATGTACATGTCTGCTGAAAGTAAGGGACATGGCAGTGGCTAAGGAAAAAGAGAACTTTGGAAATCTGAAAACAGAACCTAAACCCCAGAGAAATGAATACTGCTGGAGTGCTTCAGTTACTGAAGAAAGAGAACTCCATTTGAAGTTGTCTTGCTAGGTATGAGGAGTCTGAAAGAGGCAGGTTCCTATCCCATGTCCCAAATCACTTCCACAGTTTGCATTGGTGGCTGAGGAAAGATGGCAAGCTATAGACATGCTAAAGAGCTATGCTTTATAGGTAAAAGTGGCATATGATAGTTGTGTGAACACACATATTTTAGTAAAAACAACCCATTTTAAAGATACATATGGAGGCTACATATGCCACATAAGGAGTGCCACGACTAAAATGTACTACAACATTTCTTTAATAATATCTAGATTGGAATTAAAAGTGGTAAAGCAGTAGTAGACAAGTCTCTGGTATGACAGATGAGCTGTCAGATTTTAGAGGAACTAGAAACAAAAGGTAACAAGATACTCTGAAAGCTTCAGCCCACTGAAACCTGTGATAGAGGAAATTTCACTGAAGTTAGTGTAAGGAAAAAGTCAACCAAAATGCACACCTGCGTGGGACATTGTAGGCAAACAGATTCTCATTTCATGCAACCTCTGAGCCAGCAGGACCTGGGCAGTGTGTCATCAATCCAAAAATCATGCAGCTGTTTTACTGCAACAACATAAGTACATATTTCTGGTTCTTCTCAGGGTATATTATTTCAGGACCAGCAATACATTGATGCTGTGATGGCCTGCATCACATTGATTGTTTTTCAACTACCTGCAATTTACCATGCAGACATAGATAAAGGCTAGTCAGACTTTTTTTTCCTAGGGTAGACATCAGACCAAACAGGGCAAAACCACAAGAGAATCTGTATCGAGGATTCAGTTTTGGTACATCAGAGTGGTAGTCTCACATCAAAAAGTATGCAAGACTGCAACATGAAGAAGTGCATGTAGTCTAACTGGTGTGATCAGCTATTTGAAATGCAATTATCTCTTCTGTACACAGAACGCCTGATTCTGGATAGAAAGAACTTCAATTATGAGTAATAATTAAGCATGTGACTCTTTTCACTGCATCAAAAAAAACTCAAACCCAAACTGTTTTTACCAGTGCTCAAAATAGTAGGGTTATCTTCAGTCTTGAGTCCAGAGCAGAAAGCTCTGTTTGGCTAAAGGTGGAGTAAGATGAAGACTTTTCTTCTGGTGTTTCTTTAAGAGTGTCTTTATGGTGTTTTTGGGGGCTTTTTAAAATTTGTTTGTTTGTTTATTTTGACTATAGTTTTTTTTTTTTTAATGTTTATATATGGTTTCACTTTTTATAGCTGTTGTTGCATGTTTTAATATTTCATGCATGGTTCTAGGAGTTTGCAGCATAATGAAAGAAATGCAAATAATTTATTTGAACAAATTTATAGGATTCATTATTGAAAATGAAAAATTGACCTTCTCTGCCAATAGTATTCACTCTTTTCCCTTTCTCTTGCCCTTGGTCTGTGCCACACTGGATAATGAAGTGAATGATTGCTAGAAATGCAGCAGATGCTAGAGCTTCTGGGATCCTATTTTGAAGTGTGTATTTTCTAAGCATTCATACAAGCTTCGAAAGAGAGGAAATTGGACTGAAAAATACAGCATGTGTGTGGAAAGCTGGACAGAATATGATAAGAAGAGGGAAAGAAAGGAGGGAATACACATCTACACTTCCTGCAATTCTCCCTTAAGGTAAATACTTACTATACGTATATCAAATCATTATGTAAACCTGGGCTGTATGCAAATCTGCTTCAGTGTAATTAATATTAGTCATCAGGCTGAATAATAAAAGAAAGCTGGTAATCATTCAATCTTAGTTTTCAGCCTCTAGTGATTGCAAATGTTGCTATCTTCAGCTGGAATCCTCAACTAAACACAGCTGTTGAGAAGCCAAACATTGCTCAGGAGGTTACTTTCAGCAAGCGATCTGTCATTGCCTGATATATATTCCTTCGTAAGAAAATCTGCTGCCAGATGTGTCCATAAGTATGGCAAGCTCTCCCTCCTGATGACTGTACAGATGTTTGCTATGAGGTAGGCAGCTCCAGGACTCCTTCTTCTCTTTCAGACACTGCTTGTGGTAAAAGAGCCCTGTGCTGAATGTAACCCATTATGTCACTTATTCCTTTAAATATCCTGAGATATTAATCTGAATTCTTTTTACATGCAGCCATTTACACTACATAGGTCTTGAAATAAACCTGTGACGTTGTTGTACCTGTATCTCAACCCATGGAAAAAGGGAAGAACTTTAACGGCTGGCATACTCCTTGAAACAAAGGGAGAGAATAGCTTTCCCTACCTGGAGCAATTAACTGTAAAAACATTTTATTGACTTTTGGATGAGAAAAACTCGTAGCTTTTAATGTTCCCTCCATCAGATACCTGAGACATCTAGTTCACTCTTAACAAACATTATGCATACAGGCTTTTCAGCTGCAACTTTCAACTTTCAAGATGAATTGTCAAGTGAAACTATGTAATTTCACCACAGTGAAAAGCTAGACTGGTTTTACCTGTTCTGGCAAAGAAGCAACCTTAACCAGGCATAGATTTACTTGTAAGGGAGGGTAATAGTGTCGAAGGAAAAAGAAGAGAGAAATGTCATCACAAGTGGCTACTGCTTGCATTTCTATGTCACACTGCTTTCTGCTTCTTTCTCAGATCACATCATCTGGCCTTGTCTGAAATTTTGGAGGGTAGTTTTTCAGCCTATGCATAATGACAAAAACTAAGACTAAGGAGTGATTCTAATTATTGTGTTGATTTGCTGTAATTTGTTTCATTCTCAATCTGGCAAATTCAAGAGTAGTTAAAGACCCTTTCCTCGGAAAGAGGATATAAGTGCTTTAACTCCCCAGAAAGAAAAAAAAAAAATTCTCTCTTCTGTATCCTTAAACCAAAAGTTATTGTGTAAGTGAGGTCACATTTCCTTCCCTTGAGCTTTGAATAAAAGCAGAGGGCCTCAAGAAATTTGGACTCTGTCCCTAGAGGAATTCATAATTATATTCTAAGAACAGTCTCCTCAACATGAATAAGCATGGAAAGCTTTGTCTGTGGATCCTAAATGTGAAATATATAAAAACTGATTAGATCTGATAAAAATGAGTTAGTTTAGGAAAAATGTAGAAGGTGGCTAGTTATTTAGGGAGTATAGTGATGAAAGATAGGATATTTATGGACTTTCCCTACCTAGAGGTTTTGAGAGAGAATTTTATTATAGCACTGATAAACTTAAATGTTTAAATTATGTGAACCTGTCCCTTGGTCCCTTCAAGGAAATTCTTTTAAGTTCTTTTCAATATAACCCAGAAACAGATTTTTATATATGTTGGCATATGACTGTTAAGGGTTGTTTTTTTCAATTTTGTTGTGCAAGCACTATTTGATGAACAATGTATTTGCCAGATTTTGTCCATATTTGTCAAATAAATTATTCAACAAATCATTTTCATTTTATTTGATCAGCTATAACTGCCTTTCTGACTCTTCTGCAATCTAGATACCTTTTAAATAAATAAGTATGCTTGTCTCCAGAGACTTCAGGAGTCGAGCAGCTGTTTTCCATCACCATGGTAAAAGCCTTGAGGGTGATTCTAGATGAATACCATTATTCTTCCCTGGTATAGGACTGTGTGTAAAAAGAACCAGAGAAAGTTTTTGTAATTTAGGTACACAAGAACGTTAGGAAAAATGAGGTCTAAGTTGGCCTTTTTTGGAAAAGAGACAAGATCCTGAATCCTGGTTTAATATGAAGCAGGTAGGTAACACCAAGGTGCCTTATTTCTTAAAATGGATGTGGTGTGGAGTGGCAGGTGGACCTGAAAAATCAGGCTTCCAAAACGGAGTCTGAAGGACAGTCGGTTCATCAAGGCAGGTAATACCACTCACAGAAGGAAGGAAATAAACTCTTTAAGGTACCCATGATTGATTTTTTTTTAACAAGAAACATAAAACTTTACTAAAGGACCTTGAAGCCCTTTTTAATGAAGCATCTTCAATCCTAACGATATGATTCACTATTCTTTTACTGGATAAATGATAAAAATATGTGACTGTGATTCCTAAACATTGATGTTCAGAGATTGAAGATCAGTATGGCATTTCCAGACTGCTATTGTTGCCTATAAATGTTCAGTCACATAAAGAAGCACATTTTCTACCACAGCAACCTCAGGGAAGCAGCTGGCTGCAAATGGGAATATCATCATTATCTTCAAGTCGTGAAGGAGACGTTGTAGTAATAAAGTCTTACAATTGTTTTACTTAACTTGCAATTAAATAACCTTTTTCTTAATATAAATTTTGGATTAACAGAGGACAATCTGTTGCAGGATTCACACTTGATTCTTCATGGTTATCATCAGCCTCAGGGTTGTACCTTACACTAAAGGTAAATTTATACATAATTTATTTGGGATTCATTAATTATTAATAGAAGATTCAAGTGTGAAACAGGTGTATATGGTACGTGCCATGGGTGATTATAAACACCTCAGTAAAATGTATTATATTCACTTATTGTCTATGACTACAAATGATAAAGTTACTTGTCAAATTCTGTAGTCATATCTTTAAAATAATTTATTAACCACATGCTAAGTACATATTAGATGTTCATCAGTTATTTAGAAATTTATCTTTAAATCAAAGTTTATGCCCTGTCAATTTGCCCTGGCTGGGCAACTGTCATGTGAAAATACACAGCCTCACTATATTTTACTCATTCATTCTCAGAAAAATGGATTTATTTGGGATTAACATACAATATTATAATTATCTTTTGAAGTATATGTGTTTTATTTTGCTGCAGAATTTGTACTGATAAGTAGAACATTGCTCAACAGAAGATCTGGCTGTGGTTATTTTCTACTGAAGGGCTTCTTTAGGCACTACTAGACTAATTGCAAAAGCTAACCACTGTGAAGCCAAAGAACAGATAGTTACATGTTAACTGAAACAGTGTGAGTTGCAATCTCACTGAATCATTTTGGATAAAGCAAAGACAGATTGATGAGAAAAGCATGTATCTTCCTACAGTGAATAATGAAAAGGAGACGGCTTTCTGAAGGAATCAGTTTCTGGATAGGTCTTTATCCAAAACATTGTAGTCTGATAATAGGTTTGGGGCATATGTGCCTGCATGCATATATAGATGCAGAGTGCCATGTGATTGCAGCTGTCAATTCTTCAACTCAAGAGTAAGAGTATGTTATTGATTACAAAAAGCTGGGAGCCACTTAAAAACAGGTGAATTTTAGAAAAACAGATGAACTTTAGAACTAGACAAGCCGTAGTCCCTCTCTCTAACCTGTTAAGATCATTCTGAATGGCTGCACACTAACAAAGCCAGCTCTCAGAAATCTCTGACCCAGGGGATCAAGGTAAAGGAATATTGACATGAAGACTTTCCCTTGTTCAAGGTGGATTGGATTAGAGAATACCTGAGCAAACCTGGCATTCACAAGTCCATAGGCCCTGACAAGATGCATCCATGAATGCTAAGAGAGTTGGTGGACACAACAGCAAGGTGACTCTTAATCGTCCTTGAGTCGTCGTGGCAATTAGGAAAGGCAACTGGAAGAAACCAAATCTCACAACATCATCACACACAGACACAGGAAGTGTGGACTGTGTGAGTGGACGGTGAGATGGATTGAGAACTGGTTTGAACAGCAGATCCTAGAGGGTTTTATTCAGTTGCACAGGGTCTGGTTGGAGGCCTGTCACTGGTGGTGTCCCCCAAGGTTCAGTGCTGGGCACACTATGAAATTATTCATCAGTGACTTGGATGAATGGTTAGACTGCCTCCTCAGCAAGTTTGCTGACGACACAAAGCTGGGAGGTTTTCCTGGCTTCTGAGAGATCTGTAGACTGGCCTGCACATAGGACTTAGAGAAGTATACAGTAAATACCTGGCTACATTTTAAATACATTTTTATACTGTCTGTCTTCCTGTTCCTCTGCAGTGAAGATTAGCTTCAAATGGACTAGGGATCCTTTAAACAATTAAGCATCTAAGGGCCCTTTGTCATATTGTTCATTCATGACCTTTTTATCTGGTTAAACCGGCCACTGAAGTTGGTATTAATTTGAGTTACAACAGGAATATTGGTTTTGGCTGTCCGTAGAACTCTCCTAGTGGCTCCAATTTGATTACTGTGTGGTAGATTCTTTTTATAATTTTTTTTTACTTGTTATGGGACATCAGAATTGTATAAATGTACAAAAATTAATACTAAACAGAGTAGCAATACCCAAACATTGTTATTGATTCTAAAAATAACTGAAAAGGCACTTCAGTAAAATATGACCTCCATTAACAACCTATCATAAAGTAATTGTCCCACAGAGGATATTGTGTGTACTGAATTCAGTACTTTATCCTATAGTAGAATTCAGTTCTTACCTATGGTACATAAAGATTCAAATCTAATAGGTGTATAGGTTCTGCGTGACGAAGAGGAAAGAGGGAAAGCATCTTGAGGAGATTCTAGAGAGAGAAAAGCCAATTTTTTTTTTTTCGGTATAATCTGCAAGTGACGCATAATTTAACCCAGGCTTTAAAGCAATCAAAAAAAAAAAAAAAAATCTGTGAGTGTCATGCGCACTGTGATTTTTAGATAACATAATTCTGAAGCATTTCACAAAGGTACAGATTAGATGTTCATTACGTAAATGTACTTCCTCATCAATCTGTTCTTTGTTCACTTAGATAAAGTGGTACACCATTTTGATGTCAAACAACTCCTGATTTTAAATAAATAATTCAACAATGAGATACACTTGTCCACAGTACATGAAAAAGGGAAACAAATTGGAAAGAAATGTCACTAAATTGACAATATTAAATGTCAATCAACTTACTCTGATTGCATAAATAAGGGAAACACCAACAGTTCCAAAGGGTGCTAATATTTAACTTGTTACAATAGCACATAAACCCTTGATAATGTAGCAAAAATGTGTCCCATAATGACAGAAAACAAAACACTACCTCTATCACGTCATAATATCAGCATTATTGTTGGTTTTAATAACAGTAAAAGGAGGCAATTAGCTTGTATATTTATGAAGCATGCTGAAGCATTGCAATGAGAAGAAATAATATTATTGTCTGTTAGATCAGATCCATTTTGTTTGAAATTGTGTCTCAGGGGTTGATATAAGGAACTTTTGAGAAAAATAAAATAACCACTGTAATAGACACTTGTAGAAAACCCTGGCCAAAGGGCACATTTTTACCCAATTGTTGCTCCAGTAAGTGGTTAAATTAGTCAGCGGGGGAATAAATGTATATCTATTCTACTTATTTTGTTTGAAGGTGTTTTGGTTATTCAAACACTTTCCTTCATCTCTCTTTTTATGGTATTTAAAATGTAGAAGTATCTTTGCATTGTACAAAATGTTCTTCTTCATCTGAAACCATGTGTAACCTTTGAGAAAACAGATAAGCGTTTTCTTAGTTTCGCACTGTTGGCTCTTCCACGGAAGCCGTTATTAACAGAGAGTCACTTTGCTCCTTGTCTTCCTATCTGTTACAGAAGAAATACGTCCAGGAAACCAGATAATGAGTTTTCAACAGAGGTTTTTGAAAAAGAAAAGGAGAAGCCTTTATGGTGTTTCAGGTTTCTTTGTTCAAAAATTGTTTGTTTGATTAGATTTAAAGGATAAATTTGGGATTATTTTTCTGGGGCTACAGAGTAAATTAAAAGCTGAAATAGACTTTTCCAACTATATATTATATATTTATTTATTATCTGTTTCATAATATAGAAAATAACACTAGGTGATGATAAATTAAACAGTAGCACTTAAAAAAAAAAGAAAAATTAAAGAAAAATGAAAAGCCACAAATATATAGTAGAAGTAATAACAGAACAAACCAATTTTTTATTACAAAACCCTGAAAGAACCCCTTAGTTAATATTTAGAAATTTACAATAAGAATATATATTTGCACATATGTTTTGTATTATTTTAAAGTATCTTATTATTGTCATGTTTAATACAACTGAATGAGGAAAGAGGCATTTAGCTGAGTAGCACTAAATATTCTGTGTTTCACTTAAGCATTTATTAGGCTACTGCTAATTGGAGTGGAGGTATTCAACTATAACAGCACATGTTCCACTTTATTATACAATTAGGGATGCAATATGAATATTTCATGCCTTCATTAGCCTTGCTGTACACAGAAAGAGTTGCATCTCCTACAAACAACAAAATCAAAAGATTCTAAAGGTCCAACAGGGAAAAATCAAGTTTACATCTGTATTAATGTAGGTTGAAGATAGGTTGAAGAAAATGCTGGGAACCAAGCAAATTTTATTTTATGCCAATATTTCCATATGCTAAATGCGTGTAAACATAAAGAAGGGGAGAAATTAGAAGTAAGATGAAGAGAAACAAGCAATGAAGATATAAGTTAGGGAGAAGGAAAACAGTGAATGTTCAATTTGCATTTTTTTGCCAGCTCCCAAAATTTATTTCTCTGGTTTCTTTGCAGATGTCAAGTCATAAGTAAGGCAGACTTGAAGACATTCTAGTTCAAGAGGGTAAATGGCCTTGGCCTCTGATGGTGTCTCAAGTCAAATTGTCTGGTAGCTTAGGGAGGAAGTAACTATCAAGAAAACAGACACTAGATTAAATTTACATGCTATGTGGTTCCTTGCCACTAGGTACTGCAAAAAAAAAAATCAGCAGGCATGGAAGGAAAAATGTTTGTAGAAAACGGTGAAACAATGTAAAAAGTGATTCTGTTCACCTTTTAGTTTTCATGTGCAAAACAAATTAATAAAGGAAATACTTTCAAATATTGGTAAATTTCTGGGCTTCAAAACATACCTGCGGTCTAAAACTGCCACAGGTCTGGAATTAACATACCTAAGATGCAGTGAAACATACTACAGGAATCATGTTATAGCTGTGTTTTCATGAGACAGCCAAACTATTCAAAGTCAGCAGACACTCACCTCCCATATTCTCCATCCTTTCACTCTGTCCTCATCCTCCATTGCACTTCCATTTTACTGCCTCTGCTTTCAGTCACATATTCTTTACTTTCAGCCAGCTTCTACTCTTACATGGTTGCTCATGCCAGTTCATGTCTCCCTGCCTGTTATTCATTTATAGTTTGTAGCGTGATCAGGTGAGCTTCATGTTAGCAGCAGAAGCTTGCAGAGGGGTAGGAACGGGAGGAGGGCCTCATGCTTTCCCTAGTTATGAACTGGGTATAGCTGCTTCCTGAACTCTTAGCC
>VZTE01004263.1:391137-404465 GCA_013397775.1 Eulacestoma nigropectus | reverse complement strand
AAACCACAACTGTCCCTAGTGCTCCATCCAGCCACTCTGGAACAAAACAATATTCCCAGGGATGATGCATTTCAAGCACAATCCCAGCACACACTCCCAACACAACACTGGAGCTCGTGTGTGGGGCTGGGAAGGGCTGCCAGGAGGATGCAGCCCCCAGGTGGAGTGGCAGTGGTAGTGACAGCAGCAAATTCCCACAGTCTGATAGTGCAACAGGGGGACAAAGGCCAGAAATGCCCACGGGATGTGCAGGTTTAATTATGCTCCCTGCCATGCCACATCCCAGCAGGGGCAGGGATATAAACTCTCATGAGGCAACAAAATGCAGCGTCTGTCACCCTGATCCTGTTTAAACTTAGCATCTGGGGCCAAACCCCATACCTACAGAGAAACAGTGACCATACCTGGAACAGTCTCAGACAGAATTCTGACCTCTAACATGATCCCAGAGGTTTCTTGCCCAGTGCTGAGGGAAATGTGACATAATGTTAATAAATAAACTTTGCTGAGAGCAGTCACCACCCCAATCCTTCAGGCTTTGCAAGATTTTGTAGCGAACAGACCCAACTCCTAATCCTTAATCTAAATTTCTGACAGGTTTTGTTAGAAAGATACTGGACAGTCAATCAGACAACAGAATTAAAAGTCTGCACAAGGAATAACAGAAGGTTTTCCATGAATCTTATATCTAAATTTGCAAAACTGGAATATAACCATATGAAAATCAGACAAAATGTTTTTTATCTTAAAAATGAAAAGGTTTCAAAAAGATGGCTGGCTATTCTAACAAGGTGCTAGAACCGAGTAAGTTCTAATAGTAATTGTCACATTTCTAACTGTTGTTACTATGTTTATTCATGTATGTTTATATAAGTTTATATATTTTTCTTACTAGTTTCCACAGTGGATGGGAAAGTTTCCTCCTTGAATTTAGTTTTTAGAGCTCATATAGTTAGAGAAATAATTTACGTGCCCCTTCCTATCTCCTCAGAGTAAAAGCATAAAAATACCAAGAGAAGCACGTGCAATAATGGTAAGAGATGTGGTAAGAGATGTGTTACTGCGCAGAAGTGGCAGCTGGAAAGTTCTCTCCAGCTGTAGAAGCGACTTAAAAAAAAAAATATATATATCTATATAGAAACAGCATTCAGGTAGCAGATNTATCTATATATATATATATATAGATATATATTAGAAAATCACTAAATGTTTTAGTTAAGTTGAAAAGGTTTTATCCCAAAATCAAGACCCTGAAAATGATATGCTGATGAGATTGGAATGAGTTCTGGAATTCCCCCTGAAAACCTGGTAGGTGGGAGGGATGAAAATAGTAACTTTGGACGTGTATATTTGTCTGTCTCATATTTGAGAATGCTAAACCCCACAAAAAAGAAAATACTGCCTTCAAGAAATCATCAGAAATCACAGACCCATCTGCTGAGCTTTAAGCACGGCAGCTGAAAGATGCTTTTCTCTTTCCTTTCTGCTCTGTTTGCTGAAAATCCCACCAAAGGGGGGTGGGGGTGAAGAAAGTACCCTGATTCGATCACAAGCAAAGAAAACTAACACTGTAGTAGTCCTGATCAGTTACCACTTATATGAATCTCAATATACTTTCCTCTTTCCTTTCTCCTCCGTTTGCTAAAAATCCCACCAAAGGGGGGCAGAGAAAGATACCCTGATCAGACCACAAGGGAGGAACAATACCCTGATTAAACAAGAGAAAGGTAACTACGCTAGTCCTGGTCTCTGTCTTGAGCCATGGAGTTGGCTGCCAAAGACTGATAGAGATTGATGTCTCTGAGACACTTTGGGATGGCTGTGTGTGTGTGTGGAGGGGGCGGGTCAGGCCTTGCCCTGGTGAGACAGTGAACTGCTCCTCACCCCACCCCCAGAGCCAGCATCTCAGCCCTACAGTGTGGCCAGTCATGGACACAGCAGAGGCAATTAATCCCACTGGGAGAGGGAAAACCCAAGAAGGAAAAAAAAAGAAAAAAATTGACATTCCTCTTAGAATTTCTATGTGAGTGCTTTTCTATATATTCTCTGTCATTCTTTTTCTTCAAGGTTTTTTTATAGGCCAGAACAACACCCTGGCCAGATAATAAAGTAATGCCTTGACTCTCTAACATTAAAAATGTTGTTGAAGGGTTTTTGTTTCTCCAGCAGTTTTGGTGACAGAGTCTCTGATTCATTCTTTGGGGGAGGCCTGCCACATTAACCTTTGGCTTCCTGGAGGGTGCTGAAACACTGGGGAGAGAGGACAGGTCCCAGCAGACTATACTGGTGAGCCCTTTGTTGTGGCCTCCAAGGGGCTCCAAGACGAGAGGCAGAAAGGTGCACCCAAGTCTTCTGTTGCAGTGCCTGTAGAGGCTGAGAGAGTTGGGGATGTTCAACCTGGAGAAGAAAAGGCTCCGGGGAGACCTTAAAGCACCTTTCAGTGCCTAAAGGGCTCCAGAAGAACTGGAGAGGGACTTCAGACAAGGAAGGGAGTCGACAGGACAAGGGGGAATGGCTTTACAACAATTGTAGGTTGAGATGCTATGTTAGGGAGAAATTCTCCCCTGTGAAGATGGTGAGGCCCTGGCACAGGTTGCCTAGAAAAGCTGTGGCTGCTCCTGGATCCCTGGCAGTGTTCCAGGCCAGGCTGGATGGGGCTTGGAGCAACCTGGTCTAGTGGAAGGTGTCCCTGTCCCTGGCAGGGGGGTGGAAGAAGATGGTCTTTTAAGGTCCTTTCCAACCCAGCCATTCTGTGATTCTACATCAGCCCTTACTCACCATTTAGCTGAATATTCACAGCCTTTATTGCATTGTCTCCATGTATTCGTTCCTTACACGTGGGGTTTTCTTTGTCCACATGCAGCAACATCACCTTCAATTCCTTTCTTTGACCTTTATGTACCAGAGGTCCCCAACCACCTCCCCAGGCCCATTTCTGAGGCGCTTCCTCACAATTGCTTTTTCCATGACCATCATAATGAAAGATCCCTGCCTTTCTTCCCCAAGAAATCATGCCTCCCAAAAAATAAACCCTCCCTTTACTTTTCTTTGGGTCAGGTCCACAGATTCTGTTTTCTCCTAGAGATCGATATCCAAATGTCTGGGTGATTACTGCGGCTTCATGAGTCTGCAGCTGGAGGTCACCCCCAGGCTTGTTCATAAGTAAATCATAAAATGTTATCATTTGTATAGTTTCAACAGCGTGGTAAGTGCAACATAAGGCAAATTCATTTTGGCAGCCAACTTCCGATCTGTTTTCTTCCTGCTGGTTTTGTATCCAGCTAAACGGAGCCCTCTGCGCAATTGCTCAACTCCTCTAGAAAGGGAGAATTAAACCTCTTTCAGTCAGTAGGGTCTTGCTGTTGATTTCCAGTCCATACAAGATTCATCCCTTGTGTCTCATCTCCCATGGTAATGGGCTGGGAGAACCTTTGCAATTTCATTTTTCCCCCTTCCACCCCTCAGCCTGAGTCCTACTGTCTCCAGTTATCCAATGGACAATTTTCCTGGCTCATAGACCATCCTGCTGCAGCTGTGAGGATGTGCTGGGGATGCGAATGAGGGTTGCAAATAGCTTCAGACAGGGAAAGTATTTCTATTTCTGGCCAATCTGTCAAGAAATGAAAGCTGCAGGCGGCTTCTTGCCTCCAGCACTGTACGGGAACGTCCAAACCCTCTGAGCCCATAAAGGCATTGGAGTAGCCCTGGAGAGTCAGGATTCAGAAGAGCATTTTGCTCCTGCTGAATCACGAATGTCAGGGCAACTAGAGACTCCAATTAGGCAGAGCCTCAGCTAGCCAATTAGACACTTCCAAGGAGTTTTTCCTAGTGAATAAGTTATTTTCACTGCTGGGACAGTCTCTTGTGAGAGATAACAGCAGCAGACTGGTTATTTTAATTGCTTCATTTAGTCTGTGTAAATATCAGAAAGTGACCTTTAGCATCTACCAGTATGAGATGAAGTCCCTTGCTGCCCAAAAAACTGGTTCCCAGAGCCTCTGAACCATTTACCTTATATTTAACTCACCCAGGAGGTATTTCACTCTAAAAGAGCAAACTGGAAACTTCAAAATAACTCACAATGAAACGTGATTTAATGGAGAGGTGGTTGTGTTTCTACTCGAGGATGGGCTTACACCAAGACAGGATGAAACCGAAGTGCAGCGGAAGGCCCCATTTCATGACTTTGTAGCACTTTCCAGTGCCTAAAGGTGCTCCAAGAGAGCTGGAGAGGGGCTTTGGACAAGGATGTGGAGCGACAGGACAAGGGGAAAGGGCTTTACACTAACAGGAGGTGTAGATCAGATTAGGGAGAAATTCTTCCCTGTGAGGGTAGTGAGGCCCTGGCACAGGTTGCCCAGAAAAGCTGTGGCTGCCCCTGGATCGCTGGCAGTGTCCAAGGCCAGGTTGGACACTGGGGCTTGGAGCAACCTGGTCTAGTGGAAGGTGACTGCCCATGGCAGGGGTTGGAACTGAGTGATCTTTAAGGTCCCTTCTTAACCCAAATCATTCTTTGATTCTATAATTCTATTTACTGAGGCAGATCAAAGAGTTTAGCTTCCCTGAGACTGAAGATGTATTAAAGCACAGCTTGAAAAAAAATCTGAAGGGCTCATAAGTGTTCCAAAGGTATCAAACCAAAATATTTTCACATTATAAGAGTGAGGCCTTTTCATTTTTCATTTTAGAAGGGCTTCTTACTTCAGTCTCTTATGTACTAGAAAAGAAAACAGTCAAAATAGAAACAGAACATTTTGATTGACCAGACTTTTTGAGGGATTTTCAGTGGTTCTCTCCAGCAGAGGTCGTAATGTTTTCTCTGACTCAGAACAAGGACCTGCTTTGGAATTGTCGCATATTTTCATCATGAAATTGTGCCCTCCCTGTAACCCACCAGTGATTAGAGATGATTACATACCAGGCTTGAGTGAAACATGGTGAGGAACAACATGCAGTCATTTAAGGCAGGAAATAGGATATTTTATCTCATCTCTCTGTGACCAGTGATAGGACCTGAGAGAATGGCTGGAGCTGTGTCAGGGCACGTTTAGGTGGGTGTCAGGAAAAGGTTCTTCATCCAAAGGGTGGTCGGGCATTGAACAGGCTCCCCAAGAAATGGTCACGGCCCCAAGGCTGCCAGAGCTCCAGGAGCATTTCGACACTGCTCTCAGGCACAAGATGAGATTGTTGGGGTGTCCTGTGCAGAGCCAGGAGTTGGACTCGATGGTCCTGATGGATTCCTTCCAGCTCAGGACATTCTGTGCTTCTATGATTGATTTTATCTAATCAAGACAATAATAGGCTGGAACATTTGGCTTCTCGTTGCACTAGTTTGAAAGCAAACCAGTGAGAGACTCGAAATCAGAACTACGATTTAATAGGAAAATTAAAAATAAATGCACTAGTACAGAAACACTGACAGTCAGAATACAACCTGACACCCTGTCGGGCAGGGTGGTGGTAGCAGTCCAATTAAATGATGGCTGCAGTCCTCCTGAAGTGATAGATGTGGTTCTATTGAAGCGGTGATCCTGTAGAAGGGTCTGGTCTTCCTCTGAAGGTCCAGTGGTGGTTATGTAGCTCTTGTCCTCTGGGAACCCAGTAGGTAAGGGCTGCCTGTGGTGTTCCAAACCTCAGATTATATCCAGGTAGGAATGCTTGGCTCCTCCCCCTGGGTGGAACATCTCACAATGAGATGATGCAATTTTATGAGTCACGAAGTGAGGCTGGATGGCCCATTAACTGAAGATACCTCTCCAGAGGGAGTTATCAGGGATGTGTCATGGGAGAGACAAAGAACACTGCCCCACCTGGTTTTAACAGATGGTGATAGAATACATAGTTTTGATTACATCTTACATTGTAACCTAAGACACTCATCTCCAGCTTTCAGAAACAATGTGGCGATCTGTCAACACTCAAGGCCTAGAGTCATCATAAAATCAAGGAATGGCTTGTGTTGGAACGGACCTTAAAGATCATCTCATTACACCCCCCGCCATGGGCAGAGACATCTTCCAGTAGACCAGGTTTCTCCAAGCCCCATCCAGCCTGGCCTTGGGCACTTTCAGGGATGGGGCAGCCACAGCTTCTCTGGGCACCCTGTGCCAGCATCTCACCACCGTAACAGGGAAGAATTTCTTCCCAATATTCAATCTAACCCTGCCCTCTCTCAGTTTAAACCTAGCTTTAAACTGAAAGTTTAAACTGAGCTCTCAGCTTCAGGCAGAAGCAATGCAGCCCACAATGTTCGGTAACAAAATGATGAAGTGATGGACCTGTACAAGCTTGGGGGATACAGTTTAAAAAAATTTGGTGTCCCAGACTTGGTTGATGGGGCAACAAATTTCCTCCCCTCTTTGTTCCACTCACATAGTCCTCGGGATCTTGGGCATGATGTGGTCCTCATGTATCTTCTTCCTGTAAGACTGAGCAAGAAAGAAAAGCAATTCAACAGACCTGATTTTTTTTTTTTTCTTTTGAACAACCTCGATGCTACCTGCATTGCAGTTCTGCAGATTAATCTTGTGGATGCTTGTGCACACACACAGTTGGTATCATTACAATCTGCACATGAAAACCAATTCAGTGCAGACAGGAGGGAGGCTCAGGGGGAAAACACAGCCAGAAATCGATTGGGTCAAGCCTGTGTATCAAAAGCACTGGAGAGAATCCCATCAATGAGATAGAGACTACAAAACGCCTTTGCCTCCCTCCCTCCTCAAGCATTTGATGTGTGAATATAAAATACGTGAAGGTTACAAGAAAGGCGGTTGGCACCTCTGTGTTGCCGTTAACGGGGAAAAGAAGCAGAGAAAGAAGCAATGGGAGAAGAAAACAGGGATATCAAAGGAACTTTGGAGAGAATCACAGAATCACAGAATTTATTACGTTGGAAAAGCCCTCTGAGATCACCAAGTCCAACTGCTACTCCAGCATTGCCAAGGCCACCACTAACCCATGTCTCCAAGTGCCACATCCACACAGCTTTTAAATCTCTCCAGGGATGGGGACTTCACCATTGCCCTGGGCAGCTGTGCCAGGGCTGGACAGCTCTTTCCAGGAAGGAATTTTCCCTAATACCCAACCTGAACCTTCTCTGGAGCAGCTTGAGGCTGTTTCCTCCAGAGTGGGTAAAAGAGAACCTTGTTGGCATCCTTGATAGCGAAGGATTGCGGTTCACACTTGCAGGGACAAATACCTATGGATGCGAATAGGCACCTTCATCACTACTGCTCCCCAGGAAAACGATCGTTCCAAAATGTGGGGTGCCACAAAGAATCCACAAACCTGGGGGATGTGAAGTACAGGAGGGCAGGGAAGGAAAAAGCTGAATGACAGCGACTGAGCATTTTTCCAACCTCCTCTTCTTGATCACCCGAGAAAGAACAGCTGGGTTGAAATCTACCTGTGGAATTTGCCTATGGAGCTGGTTACAGCCAATGTGAATTAAAATTCTGTTACTTGGATGGGCACAACATTCAGCAGGGACAGCAAAAAGACATGAGAATCTTTAAGCCTCTTGCCTCTTCATCAGCACTACCAGGAGGATTTCAGCCACAGACGTGACTGCTTAGATTAGGTTTAATGGGGAGGAGAACCCTTGGATGGCACAAACAACATTCACATCAATGAAGACTGGGAAAGGAATGATCTGAGGAGTGACAGGTGGCAAAGAATGAGTGCTGAAAGTTTTGGTTGTGTAAGATGAGAAAGAAATATCAGATAACAAAGAAACAGATAAAGAAATATCAGATAAACAAAGAAGCGGAAAGCTGATGAGCTGGGTGCTATATTTGGGTGCAAACCACAGCAACAACCCCATCTGTCCATCAGACACTTTCTAGATGAGAAAAAATGGACTGAAATGGAATCTGAATCAAGTAATTGCATGTTTTATCTCCTGTTTTCATTCTAGTTAGTTAAAAAAAAAAAGGACCAAAAAGCCATAATAACCCCCTTTGTCTTATCCTGCAAAATACTTTGTCTTCCCAAATCCTTGAAAATGAAATTCTTTTTTCTCCTACAGTTCTCTACCAGCTATTTTGTCTCCTGTGCAAGAGAGGGCTGTGAATACAATAACATACAGATGCACCTGATCAGTGCCTAAGTTGAGGACACGGAGCTTTCTCTGGGGTAGGCTGCATGGTGCAGCTGGAGCAATTACCACTTTACCAGTCTCTAAGACAGTAAAATTCATCTGGGACATGAAAAAAGGAGATGGAAAAAAAGAGATTCATGTCTTCAATTCAGCAAAGTGATGACTCTCAATTAGCACAGAAAAAAGATTTCTTGAGATTTCAGCTTTATCCTCCATACCTCTCCAATGCTGAGTCAGAAGAACACAGAAATTCAGTACACATTTGTTGTCCACCTGGGTTTTGTTCCTCTTGGATACTTGGGACTGGGGTATTTTTTTACCCAGGTAGTTAAACCAAACTATCTCAGGTTTGATTGTATTTTATAAGAAGTTGTCTCATATCTGTGACAGCTTGCTCTTCTTCCCACTGGATTGCTAAGGTAGGACCGTGGTTGCATCAGGATCACAGGTGCTAAGAGGTGATGATGATGACACCAGCACTTGGCTCAAGGTTGGAGCCAGCAGCCCATAAATCAGATTTAATGAAGGTCTCCTGATCCCATGGCAAGAGAATGGAATTGGGATGCAAAGTAAAGCAGACAGGAACGAAACCATCTTTGGCATCATCCCTTCTGCATCCTGCTTGGACATAGAAAAGGCTCCAGGGAAACCTTTGAGCACCTTCCACTGCCTAACTGTACTACAAGAGAGATGGAGAGGGACTTTGGACAAGGGCCTCGAGTGACAGGACAAGGGGGAGTGGCTTCCCACTGCCAGAGGGCAGGGTTAGATGCGGTATTGGGAAGAAATTCCTCCCTGTGAGGGTGGTGAGGCCCTGGTGCAGGTTGCCCAGAGGGGCTGTCTGGCCTGTCCCTGGAAGTGTTCCAGGCCAGGTTGGACAGGGCTTGAAGCAACCTGGTCTAGTGGAAAGTCCCATGGCAGGGGGTTTGGAATGAGATGGACTTTATTGTCCCTTCCAACCCAAACCATTCTGGGATTCTCTGATTGAACAAGGACATTACTGCTGGAACAGGTCTTTTTGCAAGATCCCTGTGCATTTTCTACTTGTTTCAAATGGATATGGGGAGCTGTGTCTGGTGAGCAAAACCTCCTGCCTTCTTGCAGCCCGTGATGTCTGCAGGTTGTCTGGTTGCTTTAGCGTGGCACCAAGGCTTACCCCAGGGTCCAGCCAAGATGCTCATTCCTAAAACAGACACCAGCCTGGCTGTATAAAGGCAGCACAGATGCAGGTCCCTCTCTTCCCCTCTCTGGGGAAATTTGGCAGCCCGGATGGGATGCTAACAGCAGGATCTGTCACTGACTCACTGCTTATATCTCTTAAAAGCCAATAAAGCTGCTACACAGAGAGAAAGCCACCCCACACACTGTCAGTGCCACATGGCTCCTTGGCCACATCCAGGTGGTGCATCCCTACGGCCAGGCTTGGGGCCAGAGAAGCAAGGAGGCCATGGGGACCTCATCCTGTCCCCTTGTGCCCTCTCCATCCCTCCCCCTCCTTGGGCCAGGAGAGCTTCTATCATGGCCAGTGGCCTTGAGATGCTTCAGCATCCTCCTCATGTCCCAGCTGGATGGGCATTCAGCTTGCAGCCTGCATTAGAGGTTTTCAAAAGAGGAAGATCAGGAAATTATAAAAAAAAACACCATGAAAATAAGTAAAGAAAAATCTTTTCCTATACCAGCACAGTTAATACTAAGGAAATTTACAGATCTGGACAAAAAAGAGGGAGATTTAAAGAAAGACTGAGGAGGAATAACCTCAATTTTAATGAAAAGGCTTCAGCGATGCTGCAGAATTGGACTAGTTAATCAAACTAATTAAATGACTGCAAGATGCACTAGTAGCATGGCTCAGGGAAATGAACAGAAAGAGAAGAGACTAGAAATTCTCTGTTCTCTTTCTAGAAATATACTGAATTTTGTTTCCCCTGCAGGTCCAGCCAGGCAGGTTTTAGCTGCTCAGAAATCCTTTTTGTGTACAGACACGGGAGCCTGTCTTTATTTACCCAGGAATTCCTATAATACACAACCTCTTCAGGCAAACCCTTCTTCAGGATTTCAAGCGGTATTTTTAGTAGGCGTTTGAATAAGAGCTAGCACTCTGATTTTGCCTTCTCTTGTGGAAACAAGCAAGGCAGTGTATCATAAATTAGTTAATTTTCCTTCACAGAGAGGATACTTACTGTTTACTGTCCCTGTTAATATCTTGCACTGCCTGGTAATGAAATATTTAAGGCCAAGGTCTTTATGCCACCCACCAACTTGCCAAGACCATAAGGGTGTGAATGAGGGTATTAGAGCAGGAGAAAGAGAAGGCTTGGGGAGGTCAGAGAAGAGCCTCTGGTGGAGCCCAGGAGTAGCAACAACAAAACATTTGTGATGAACATGCTATTTCCATGGAAAAGAGGCAGTGCAGTGTAACAAGGAACAGTTTCATAGCCTGGCTTAAGTGGCAAGTGCTTGCCTTACTGGGCTGGGAGGATGTGCTGAGAATCACAGAATCATGGAATGGTTTGGATTGAAAGGGACCTCAAAGACCATCTAATTCTGCCTTCTGCCATGGGCAGGGACACCTTCCACTAGACCAGGTTTCTCCAAGCCCCATCCAACCTGGCCTGGAACACTTCCAGGGATGGGACAGCCACAGCTTCTCTGGGCAACCTGTGCTGGGGGCCTCACCACCCTCACAGGGAAGAATTTCTTCCCAATATTCAATCTAACCCTGCCCTCTAGCAGTAGGAAGCTACTCCCCCTTATCCTGGCAATCCATGACTTTGCCCAAAGTCCTTCTCCAGCTCTCTTGGAGCCACTTTAAGCACTGGAAGGTGCTCAAAGGTCTCCCCAAAGTCTTCTCTTCTCCAAGCTGAACCACCCAAGCTCTCTCAGCCCTTCCTCATAGGAGAGGTGTTTCATGCCCGAGACCTGGGGAGACCGTCTGTCTCTGAGGGATGTGGGGTAGGTACCTCCACAATCAGCTCCATGGTGCCAGTTGATGCTCAGCAGCAATTCGGCCACTTTTTATTTTCTCACAACCCCTCTACATGGTAGTGTGTGGCTCCGAGGCATTTTTTTCCTGGCTCTGAAGTTGGAGCAGCCAAGGAAGGGACGACCTCTCTGATCTCTGAATGATCAAGGAAGGTCTTGCTCTGCCTCCCAGCCCCTAGAGCATCAACATGGACAAGGCTATGCTTAAACAGGTGTAGGTACAAAGCTTAAGGATTGCTTTTCCTATAGGTTTCTGCCCATAGAAGGAATGACATTAATATTTTCTGTTCATCTAATCCATCTGGTTTTACCCTCAGTCAGCTGAGGTCCTGAGTCACTTGTAACTCAGCAAAAGATGTCATACCTGTCACGACAAAATGAACCAGACCCAGTCGTCCTCACTGAGGTTTTAACCTCCCATCATTAAGAGAATCCATGGTCTTTACCTCTTCCACTGTCAAGGGATTAAGGGAAAAAAAAAATCTTCCTTCTGTGTTCTATCTAGTTTCATAAATTATTCATATAATCTCTGCCTTCTCTGAGCTGAGCAGGCTCAATTTAAAGCAGTTATTATTGTCTGTGGGCCAGATCTGCGACAGATAAAAGGACGGTTCTTGTTCACTTTATTCACAGATTTTGAGGCTGAAAGGGATCATTGTGTTTGTCTAATTGGTCCCCCAGAATAAGTCAAGCCATGGGATTTAATTTGCATTTAAAATGTGGAGGTTTCAGAATGGAAGATCCTACAAATGGCCATATTGGATCAACCTAAAACCTCCCTTAGTTCCTAGATAATAGCAGAGTGGTCCATCTCTGGACACCCTCCAGCATGCAGCTCTCCCTGGCTCAGCGGATGCCAAGGATGAACTGCATGCTCCTTTGTTTAACAGAGTTGGTCAGTTGCATTCTGAAGCCATGGAAAGTGTTGGTTTCCACATCAATCTACAGAAACCAGTCTCTCTCTAGTTAAACGCTGTACTGGTTTGGAACCAGCCAACCTATAATCTCACTTGATGACCCCAAACTGGTGCACCACAAGAGTATGGATGATCATTCATCTCCTCCCCTTACCTCTTCTCAGGAACACAGTCCTTAGAAAAAACCCCACTGGTCATGAGCTTGATCTTGGAAAATTCATCACACCTGTGTTAAAATAAAACTACAGACTACTGAGTATAGACTATATGTGTATATATATATATATATATATATATATATATATATTCAGGAATTGGAACTAGATGGACTTTAAGGTCTCTTTCAAACCAAACCATTCCATGATTCTGTGATTCTCAGCACATCCTCCCAGCCCAGTAAGGCAAGCACTTGCCACTTAAGCCAGGCTATGAAACTGATATAGGCTATGAAACTGATACGATTTTATAGCTGGTAGTCAGAAGACAAGTTCTTCCTCTCAACTGCAAACCTGGATTTATGAACCCTCCCACAGCCCAAATGCTGGAGGGCCATCCTGCTTGAATGCTGATGTGGTCTCCTCCTCAGCCTGTGGCCAATCCTGCTCTGCTGTCACCAGCACATCCGCAGCCTTCCAAATTTCTGCCCCATTGGTGATGAAGGGGGTCCCTGGTATACCTTGTGCGTGGCAGCTGTAATCCCCATCCCCACTGACTCCAGAATGTCCCTTCCACAGCCCCTTTAGGCCAGGGGACCTCTTCACCCCTCAGCTGTGATCAAACTGGACAAAATGTGGGGGTGGGAACTGAGGGTCAGGATGGAAACTGCTCTCATCTCCAGACATGGTGCTCAGCTTGGTCTTTTCTAGGTTTCTCTAAACCAAAGAACCAAAGAACCCAAGGGTTCATTCCCCAGCGAGTGCTCAGGCACAGGAACAGGCTCCCCAGGGAAGTGGTCATGGCACCAAGCCTGACAGAGTTCCACCAAGCCCTTGGCCTTCACACTCCTTCCTGCTTCTAATTAATTTTAATTTCATTATTTCTCTCCTAAAAAGAAAAGGATGAAAGATCCTATTTCCCCGGCCAGCCATGCTCTGCACCTCCTTTTCCTGAGGGCAATCCAACAGAAGTTTCCCAAACCACCAGTGCCCAAACAAAGCCTATCTTCAGGTCCCCTGTTTAGCAGTGCCATTGCAGCATCACCAGCTAAGCCACTTACACCAGATGTATTCCAGTCAAATTAATTTCTTCACAGCAATATCCTGCTCTCCACTTTACAACTAGGATCATATTTTTGAAGGAAATGCCTCTAAACATAATAAATTACAAAA
>VZTE01004263.1:360386-382472 GCA_013397775.1 Eulacestoma nigropectus | reverse complement strand
TGTAGTTGTGAAGCAGCTTTTAGAAGTTTGTGAAGAAGCAGAGAACCTTTGTGTTTGGGCTGGAAGAATTCATCTTTAAAAGGACTTGTAACCCCATATGATGGCCCGTGATTGCAGTATGAATATACTGTGGAATTTTCATGGGAGAGATTTCACTTCAGTAGGTAATTTCCGGGCGGACTACTGAGATTGTGAAGAAATCAGAAGTTTGCAGCATCAGTAGAAGGAACCTTTTTCCCTAAGCATAAGAAAGAGACTTTTAAAGACTGTAACACTGACCAAAATTGTTACCTTTTGTGCGAGGTGGTAAAAGGAGAGGAGAGCTGGAGGGAGAAAAGCGGGGGGGCGGGGAAGGAGTTTTTGCTTGGAGACTGCTGGAGGGAAGAGGGTTTTGCTTTCACTTCTTTTTATTCCTTGTTACTTAAACTCTGTTAGTAATAAACTTCTTTATATTCTTTAAAGTTTTAGGCCTGCTTTGCATTTCTTCTAATCCTTATCTCACAAAGTGAAATGCATGTGATTAAACCACTACACTGAGTTTACCTGCTAAAGCCTGGGAGAGTGGAGAACTCCACTCTGCAGGCAGAGAGATCCAGGGATGTAAAATTCATGAGCACATGTTGCTGCACACTCCTCTGACCAACAGTTCTCAACCCAGTATGTGTTTTCCCTGTCTTGCTCCCTGAGCAACATCATCTATTGATGATCCTAAATGGCTGAACACATGCTTGTCTCCTAGTGAATGACAAACAAAACCAGATGACCCATGAATGAAAAATAAGGTGGTGACATGCTCTGAGCAACATTGTTCAATGATAAAGAGATACTGTCATGGCAGGATGGATTGTGCTGCAATAAAAAAATCAGTCCCAGGAGTGATGGACTTGGCTTGCAGACTCAGCTCTTGAGCAACCCTGATATGGGCTTAAATACATCACTGCAAGAAATCATCAGGGCTGAGAATAGACCAGAATCCACAATGGCTGTGCAGTGACTGAGCATTGTTCCCACCAGGTGTTCATTAGCTTGGTGTGCTGAGTTTAGTGGCCTCCTTAGACTGGACAAGCTACTTCACCAAAGCTGTTTGGAGTAATTGCCTCCTTTCCTGGTAATATCAGGAGGATTTGGTGATGGAAACCAAACCCCTCCCTCCCTATAAAGCGCAGAGCCATGGTAGGAATGCCGGGTGTGAGATGAACTGCTCGGACACAGAATTGTTCTGCTGGCAAGTCCTCCAGGCTTAATTTATATATACTATAAACTCATTTACATTGGGAATATTCCCTCCAGACTCACAGCAAGGAGTGGGTTTTGGCATGGAGAAAAGCACTGAGGCACAGTAGCCCCTGGCTCGCTGAGCTCAGATGTGCCATCAATCCATAACCATTTCTCTTGGGCTGATCTGGCACAGAGAACTCACAGAGAAATTGGCAAGATTTGTCTTCAGATTGTACTGAATTTTTACTCCATTATTTTGTTAATTGCAGTACCTGAGGACTGTGGAAGAAAAAGGAGAATCAGTGGATTTACATTCCAGTCCTGCTTGCAGGACTTCCCTCTCTTTTCTCTGGGGTTATTGAGATAGGAATATTTTGCTCAGGATTCAAGATATGCCTTTGATGGATAGTCAGCAGAAGAGGGACTAGGGTGATATGGGCCTAAATTTTGAGCCATCTCATACGCAAGCTGGGAGGTCATAGCTGATCACAGTAACCCAAAAAAGTGCAGCTTGCGTTATCAGCCCTATGGGAGGGATGTCCTCTTCAGAGTGGCATGATCCGCATGTCCTTTGTGGCTGTAACTTCAGATGCTGCTGCAAGACTAGATAATATTATTATTATTAATCATTGAATGGTTGGAAGGGATCTTAAAGACCATCTCACTCCAATCCCCTGCCTTGGGCAGGGACACCTTCCACTAGACCAGGGTGCTCCAAGCCCTGTCCAGCCTGGCCTTGGACACTTCCCAGGGATGGGGCAGCTACAGCCTCTCTGGGCAGCCTGTGCCAGGGCCTCACCACCCTCACAGGGAAGAATTTCTTTCCAATATCCCATTTAACCCTGTCCTCTGCCAGTGTGAAGCCATTCCCCCTTGTCCTGGCAATCCATGCCCTTGTCCAAAGTCCCTCTCCAGCTCTCTCGGAGCCACTTTAGGCACTAGAAGGGGTAGTAAGGTCTCCTTGAAGCCTTCTCTTCTCCAAGCTGAACACCCCCAGCTCTCTCAGCCTGCTAATAATAACTTAGTTATTATAGTTACTTACTAATAACTAGAAAGAGATCAGGCTGTTCTCACAGAGAGAAACACCTTCTTCTGTGGTGAGTATCCTCCTCCAGGGAAATTTACAAACATTTCCTTTCAAGATGGTCATCTCCTCTACCCAGCTCACTAATGGGGAGGGTCTTTATTAACCCCCTGAAAATCTCAGCCCCTGACTCACAAATTATTCATTGCCACTGTGTCCTAAATCTGGGCTCATCAGAGCCCTGACAGTTAGTGCAGCCCAGCTGGGAGGTAGAATAAATATCTCATCATTTCTATCACATTTCATAGCTCCCGTGTCTGAGACTGGGCTCTTAGGAGATGCTGCCCAGAGAGGGGAAGCATGACGAAAAATTGCTGCCTTAGAGAGATACAAGGAATAATGAGGGGAAAATAGCACGGGGTCCTGCTGGCATTGCCAGTCTGAACGTAGGCACAGATAACAGCCCTATGCATGCTGGAGATAAATCCCATCTGTGGCTGCCTGGATGTGAGACCGGATATAGAACACAGATAGAAGGACAAGAGCCAGGAACAGTATCCTTTTAGCTGTGCAAGGACATTGGGCTAAACACAATGTGCAAGAACATTTCCAGTGAGATGCTCTAGGAGGTTTCCAAGCACGTACCAGGAATAGTGTGGCCAGCAGGACTAGGGAAGTCGTTCTTCCCCTGTCCTCAGCACTGGTGAGGCTGCACCCTGAGTACTGTGTCCAGTTCTGGGCCCTTCAGTTTAGGAAGGATGTTGAGATGCTTGAATGCATGCAGAGAAAGGCAACAAGGCTGGTGATGGGCCTGGAACACAAGCCCTATGAAGAGTGGCTGAGGGAGCTGGGACTGTTTAGCCCAGAGAAAAGAAGGCTGAGGGGGGACCTTATCACCCTCTGCAACTACCTGAAAGGAGGTTGTAGCCAGGCAGGGGTCAGTTTCTTCTCCCAAGTGACCAGTGACAGGATGAGAGGTCACAGCCTCAAGCTGTGCCACAGGAAGTTTAGGCTAGGTATTAGATAAAAATTCTTCACAGAAGGAGTGGTTTGGCATTGGAATGGGCTGCCCAGGGAGGTGGTGGAGTCACCGTTCCTGAAGGTGTTCAAAAAAAGAAACACATTAAGAAGATCTCCAAGAAAAATAATTTTAAAAACCCAAATGCCAAGTCTGGTAGTAATTATATATACTATAATTCAAAGTCTTGTATTAATCCTACACTGAACTTCTGAAATTCCTGACTCCAGGGTAGGAGAGGGTTAAGAGAAAGCCCTGAGCTCTCTGACTGCATGGGATGCTCCCAAGGATGAGCTGAAATCTCCCTGAAAGTTGTCCTACCCTTTTGACCAGACTCAAAAGAGAATGTCTCTCATCATTAAAGTCAATTCTTCCAGGATGGCAAGGAGGGGGATTTTCATGGCTGATTAGCTCTGTAGAGCTCAGGCCAATTCAGCTGTTATGGGCAGATATATTGTGCTCCTGCCTTGCAGTAACCAGCCTGTTTGCTGGAGTGGGAAATCGCTCAGAGCAGAAGCCACTGCACCAAAAATCCTGCACTGGGGACTGAAGAATGACAATGCTTCAAAGCCATATTTCAAAGCCTGAAGTTTCTTGTTTGTTGTCCTGACAGTGTTTACGTGTCAGATCATAGAATCATACAAATCACAGGATGGTTTGGGTTAGAAAGGACCTTAAAAATCATTCAGTTCCACCCCCCTGCCATAGGCAGGGACACCTTCCACTAGACCAGGTGGCTCCAAGCCCCATCCAACCTGGCCTTGGACACTGCCAGGGATGGGGCAGCCACAGCTTCTCTGGGCAGCCTGTGCCAGGGCCTCGCCACACTCCCATGAAAGAATTTGTCAGCCTTCAACTAGAGCTGAGCCAAGAGCTGAGCTGGCTGAATGCTGGGAGTGGGGCAGGGAAATGAGGCACTAAGATGCAGAAGTGAGGTACTCAGATACTCTGCGCTGGAAAGCCAAGTCTGATTTCACTAAGGTTTTCCTTTTCATTCCCTTCTTCTCTTCCGACTATGCCAGAAAGAAACCAAATCGAAGAAACCAAGCACAACGAATTTTTACCTTGCCTCCCTGTAAGGGCTCTGCCAGATGCTGTAAGGTTGTGAATGCAGTGAGAGCTGATGCCTTCTCAAGGGCATTTCCTGGTGGAAAAGGCTGTGTTCCCAGTCGTTCATGTACTTGATTTAAATGTTGCACAAAAGTCCTGCAAAGAGAAACTGCTGGAACTTGCCTGTGGCTGGGGTCACCTGGGGAAGGGTAAGTGCAAGAAACAGAGGGGACGGTCTCCTGCGTGCAAACTGGGGAATTTCTGGATACCTGAGGTGATGTAGCCTGGCTTTTGCAAGCTGGAAAGGAAAGAAGGTTGCTGGGGATGTAGGCAGCTGGTGCTAGCTGGAGTGGACTGCAGTGTGTTCCTGCTAGCATCAGGGAACTGGGTAATCAAGGGTAATCAGGAGGAGACGGGAAAGTACAGGGCTTTATCCTGTGTCTGCAAGACCTCTGTCATCTGAGAGTTGGATGCCAAAAGTAAATTTATAAATCATGGGACTGTGATGCATTGTTTCAAGCGCAGGTGAGCTGCAGCCTTCATAAAATCATGGAATGATTTGGGTTGGAAAGGACCTTAAAGACCATCCAGTTCTGCCTCCCTGCCATGGGCAGGGTCACCTTCCACTAGACCAGGTTGCTCCAAGCCCCATGCAACTTGGCCTTGGACAGTCCCAGGGATGGGGCAGCCACAGCTTCTCTAGACAACCTGTGCCAGGGCCTCACCATCCTTATAGTAAAGAACTTCTTCCTAATGTCTAATCATGGAAAAGCTACTTGTGGGTTTGATCCAGGCATTTGATGCAGAAACAATTAAGCCAGTGGGATAGACAAGTCCTCTGGATAATTACAGAAGATGTGAGGGACAGAGAAGATTTCTGGGAGCATCTGTGAATTCTGGGTGCTGACAGAGCTCTGGGGATGCTCTCTGAATTTGCTCTCATGTAGCTTGGTTTAACTCACCAGTGAAGAAGCTGGAAAGCACAGGACTTGACAGGCCAATTTCTATCCATCTGTAGGTTCTTAGTCCAGATTCTGTCACCCTGTAGTGGAGACAGGCCGAAGCGAGGGTGACCTGAACTGTCTGGGATGAACTATCCCAACTTGGTGGCCTGTGTACAGTGGCTTAGGGCAGCATACACACAGGTCGGGGCACCCCAGGGGTCAGGTTCTCAAGACTCACATATTAGAAACAGATCCTCTGATTTGCAGACCTACTGAGGAGCACCGCTGGCACTGTGAAGAGATTTTCCAGTTCATATCTTGAGCCTTCCCAAGAAGGTTTTGCACGGCCCCATCCCTTGAAGTGTTCAGGGGTAGGCTGGATGGGGCCCTGAGTAACCTGATCTAGTGAGTGATATCCCTGCCCATGGGAGGGGTGCTAAACCACATGTCCTTTAACTCCCTTCCAACCCAAACCATCCTGTGATTCTGTGATTCTAAGTGGTTGTCACTCCTGCATCTGGTCATCTCCACTGATGCTGGTTCAGTGGTTTCTCCACCCATCTGATGTCAGTTTCCCTCTGGAGACAAGAGGTGGCCAATGGTCCATGAAATCCCATGGCCTCACCCCACGTGAAGTCTCCACCACTGTCTCCTAAGTGGAGTTTGAGCTCATGTAACAGAACTCAGTCCTGGATGACAGAGGCTAGAACACGTTAATTTTCTCAATGTCTACAAAGAGAGTTCATTTCCCTGAGAGCACCTGGCTCCTGAGTCACCCTCATCCACCCTCCTGCCTTGCCTCTTTATCAGCCATCAGCACTTTATAGGTAGACAGGTGACTTTTATAGGATCACCTCCCACAAGACAAATCCTCTAAAAACAGACAGTGGAGCATTTAATCACCATCTTCACAGCGATTCTCATCCAAACACAAGACCAGCTACCCCCTCTAAGCCTTTTTAATCCTTTTCCTCTAATATGGGATACCAGGCTGAGGAAAGTAACAGCAGCACTCCCAATTCTTGGATTAGGTATTCCTTGGAAGCTTCTGCAACTTTTCTAGCCACCAGCCAGGAGTTTGTCATGCTCTGTGAGCTTGGGCAGAAGAAGGTGAAGATATTTTCACACCAGGAAAAAAAATATAGAAATGAGAATGATATATTAACGTCCCTCACAAAACAGCTTTAGAAGAGATCAAGGGCCCCAAGCAACCTGATCTAGTGAGTGGCATCCCTTCCCAGGGCAGGGGTTTAGAACTAGGTGATCTTTAAGGCCCCTTCCAAACAAAACCATTTCATGATCCCATGAAATAACCCTTCCCCGGGGCAGGGGACTCCTTAAAATGGTGTCAGAAAGCACAGATCACAGCATGGCATCTGTAGGCAAATTAGAGAGTTTGGGGTGTTAAAGCTGTGGCAAATTACGCAGAAAACCAGTTTGCCTGTGGATATTTGTTGTAAAATACTTCCTCTTCACCTTTATTCTGACATTTTTATAAGACAATGTAAAAATGTTCATATTCAACAATGTTGTTCTGTTTATTTACGTAACAACAACTGAGCTTGCAGGCATTTCCTGGAGAAAACCTTCTGGCGAGGAGCTTTGACGTTTTAACTGCTCATTAATCCTCTTGTGAATATCCTGGTTTGACACCATGGATATCGAGACTGCTACACGATCACTGTTGAGACTATAATGTGATTGCTTAATGGTAGGTTGTTATTTCTTAGCACTTAATTATGGCAAGGTGCTTGTTGTGTGTCGTTAAAATTACGCGAGCATGAAAATTCCCATTCTTTACCCCCCGCTTCCCACTCATAATTCCTCTCATCACAAGGTGAGTTATTTTCCCTTCGTGCTCCTCACTCTTTACCTTGAGTTCTGTGTGCAAGTGAATCACCTGTTTCTTGCTATTTTGCCCCAAAGGTAATCCATTCATTTCTGAGCAAAGGGAGAGTGAAAAAGTAATAAAAGTAAAATGGGGCTCATTGTGAAAAAGAGACACTTTACACGGTCTTGAGGTTTCTTGTGAGCCAAAGGGTTGAAAGGTGGCCTGAGGAGTTGGGTTATCTGTGACACCTCTCCAAGAGCATGTTGGTACTCCTCCATTGCTGCTGGGATCATCTTCCCAGCTCATCTCTCAAACGCATTGCCCGTGTGACTCCATCCTTCCCCTGCCTCACAGTCTGAGCCTGCTCCAAACAGAGCACCTTCTCTGCAACTGTAACTCTGTTCTCCATATAGCTGCAGCCTTTTGCAGCCCCCAGAATCTGTCATTTTTGCCTGCTTTTTCTTTAAGTTGCTCCTCAGTCTTGCCTGTGAAATGCCCTCGCAGTGCCTGGAAGACCACCTCTTCCTGAAGTCTGCAAAAATCACAGCTCTTTAGTTCTATGCTCATCATTCCTCTCACCTTCTTTGTTTGGCTCCTCCATTGGCCAAGTCCCTCCTGCTGCTCAGTTCTGAGCTTCCTGCAGAAGACATCTTTTGCTTTGCTTGGCATCCTACACACCAAACCTCTGATCTCGGCTGAGGTCCTGAAAACACATCTGGTCCGTGTATGAGGATGTCTAACATGCATGTTACAGGCTGGAGCCCCTCTGCTCTAGAGATAGACTAGGAGAGCTGGGGGTGTCCAGCCTGGAAAAGGGAAGGCTCTGGGGAGACCTTCCAGCATGTTTCAGCATCTAAAGGGGCTCCAGGAGAGCTGGAGAGGGACTTTGGGCAAGGGATAGAGGGACAGGACAAGGGGGAATGGCTTTCCGCTGACAGAAGGCAAGGTTAGATGGGGTATTGAAAGAAATTTTTCCTTGTGAGGGTGGGGAGGCCCTGGCACAGGTTGCCCAGAGAGGGTGTGGCTGCTCCATCTCTGGAAGTGTGCAAGGCCAGACTGGACAGGGCTTGGAGCACCCTGGTCTAGTGGAAGGTGTCCCTGCCCATAGCAGGGGATTGGAGTAAGATGATTCTGTGATTCTATGAACTGCAGAAATCTACAGATTTTCTTGAGCCGCTGTACATGGATATCTGCATTGCAGCCCTGTGGTGTGTACTCTCTCCTGGGTCTCTAAAGGCTTTCCAAACACAACAGTAATTAGATCTTACTCACACTCATCTGCAGACCGAAGCATGGCAGAATTTTGATTTCCTGTTTTAAAGACAAAATTTGCTTTGAATGGTTGTACCCATCTTTCTTACAGGCCCCCTTAAAAGTACTGAAAGGTTGCAATAAGGTCTCCCTGGAGCCTCTTCTCCAGGCTGAACAATCCCAAGTCCCTCAGCCTTTCCACATAGGAGAGGTGCCCCAGACTTCTGATCAGTTCTCTACTGTCTACAGAAAAATCCTCTGGGACTGCCTCAGAAGAAGACATAATCACAGGATGGTTTGGAGTGAAAGGGCACTTAAAGGCAATCTCATTCCAACCCCCTCTGCCATGGGCAGAGACACCTTCCACTAGACCAAGTTGCTTCAACCTACTCTTGAACACTCCCACGGATGGGGCAGCCACAGCTTCTCTGGGCAACCTGTACTAGTGCCCTACCTCCCTCACAGGGAAGAATTTCTTCCTGAAATCTCATCTAAGCATCTTCCAGTTGCTGCCAGATTCACAGGCCTACTGAGTTGAGTCCCACCCTTTGGGACAGAGGCAATGCTATCCATAAAATATCAAGTAACCCGGAGCCCGTGCAGCACTTCTGGCCTGGAGCAAAGATGGCGTTTGAGGCTCTAGAAAGGCCATCACCACTTACTCATGTGCTGGAGTACAGTTCAGCCAAGGAATGCATTTTCTTGGCTCTCCTTGACTGCTCAGGACTTAACCACAACGACTTCCTAATGCCAATCTCTGCACATTGTTAGAAAACAGGTTGCTCATATCAGCAGCTGAGGCTGTTCCTTCAAGGTGGGTATTATTCCATGTGCTTATTAGTATATTTATCTGCCAGTACCAAACACAAGCTGACTCACAGATTCCCAGATAATGCTTCTATCCAATGTTATTTCTAAAACACACCGCCCTGTTATAAAGACACCCCTAGGGCTTGTCTCATTGCAGAAGAGCCCACTCTGTGTTCCATCTGCATTCTCAAACACAGCAGCAGCCAATTTTGTGTGCTCAGGGTAGATCCTGAGTCTGCATAAGACTGTTCCGCTCTTTCTAAACCAGCATTTCTTGTTTTGGCAGGTGTCTCGTCATCTCCCAATAATTGTGGACCTGCACTTGCAGTTGTGCTGAATTGGGGGTGTTTTTTTCCCACTCCTTTGCCTCCCACCTTTCCTCCTTGTCTGTCTTTGCTCAGACTGGACACTCACACGATCATGCTAAGGAGAGCTCAAAGCAGTGGAAGAAATGTCAAAAAACTTTTCTGTATTTATTTCATAAATCACAACCTTTTACATTTAAGCCACATTTATTTAAACTGGGGGGAAAAAAAAAAAGAAATCTAGCCCCCTAGACTCTTCTGGATTATAATGAAAAACTGTTTCGTCCCAAAGGATTCCACAGCAATCTCCTTCTTGAGCTAAGTGTTCTGCTTCCTTGAACAGCTGCACAGGGCTCAAATTGCAGTGGCCGTCACCTCAAATTGTGCCACAGAGCCAAGCTTTTCCAGCACAACCTGGGAGCCCAGAGATGTGAGACCCTCTGGGACTGTGAATGGGGTAGTACAGTCTGCACCCCAGCCAACAGGATGGAACCAAATTGCAGGAAGACAGCCTCCATCAGCTAATGGTCCCTTATTGCCTCTGACTCCATTACCTGTCATAAATCCTACACAAACCAGTTGTATGGTAGCATCTGTTTCCTACTCTGTTCACTTCTCTCTCCCTTTCCTCACGACCCCTCTGCCCTCACACTCAGATTTTGCAATGACTCACCCAGTGGGGCAAAGGCTGCTGCAGGTCTGCTCCCAGCAGTTTATTCCTCCTCTCTGTGCCACCCAAAAACCATGCCCTGGTGGTACTCCTCCTGATGGAGTTATACCGTCTCTGCCAAGGGAGGAACGAACATGCTTCCAAGGTTCTTTCACTCCTAAAATTGGTTTAATCCCCTGTTAGGCCCTGTAATATACAGGCATCTACAGCTGTACTGCAGTTAAGTTGCATGAAACTATTAATCTTGATTTAGTGCTCAGAGGTGTTGACTAGTCATTTATCTTCAAGCTCCAAATATTTCTCCAAGGTGGTTTGAGCTGCTTGGTAGAAGGGGAGAGGATTGGACCAGGAGATTTCTTCCAACCTCAATTTCTCTGCTTTCCACAGTTCTGCTTTCTTCACCCATAAGAATTCACCCCTGTATTTGTGTGTTCTCTGTATGTCCATCCCCCTCTTTTAGCCATTTCCTACCCTCCAATGCTATTCATGCAACCTCTGGCAAAATACCTGCTTCAATGCTGTTATTATCCTGGGCTCTATTATCCCAGTTATACTTTGCCCAACTATTTTGGAGAGGTGTTTGGAGAACTGGTTTCAATATAAAATCAGTAACTCCTTACTGGTTTGGCCTGTCATTATAGGAGGAAGAAAAATGTGTTGATATAATCTAAAACCCAAGGTCCTTGTATGCTGTTTCAACAGGCCACAGACCAGCCCATGGGGAAGTTCCACTCTTCTTCAGTTGCAGGCACCAGCTTAACTACGCATCCATTCCCTCCCACAGAAGTCAGCTGGACTAGTCCTTCTCTTAATGACGAGTCCATGTATAAAAGTTTGGATAAAGTGTAGTTTCATAAACTTTCTATAAATGTGAGGCTCTGTATCCCAGAGATTCCATGGCTGAGGAAACTAACTTAGCCTGAGGTGGCTGAACAACAGGGTTTGCATATATTCTGCCAACATAGTCCCCAGCCAGTTATTAAGTTGATTTAAATCAGCATAACTTCACCCAGGGAAGCCACCACCCCACCCAGGTCACACTTAGTGCTGAATGCTGCTGCTCCAGTACTAATTTTACTTATACAATCAGAGAGTCATAGAATGGTTTGAAGTGGAAGGGCCCTTGAAGACCTTATCATTCCACCCCCTGCTATGGGCAGGGACACTTTCCACCAGACCAGGTTGCTCCAAGCCCCATCCAACCTGGCCTTGAACACTTCCAGGGATCCAGGGGCAGCCACAGCTTCTGTGGGCAACTTCTTCCTAATATCCAATCTAACCTGCTCTTGCTGGTGGGAATCTGTTCCCCTTTTTCTGTCACTCTAGGCCATTTTTCCAAGTCCCATTCCAGCTCTCTTGGAGCCCCTTCATTTCACAGAATATTTGGAATTGGTCAGGTTGGAAGCAACCAGAGTGGGTCATCTGGTCCAACTTCCCTGCTCAGAAAGGGTCATCCTAGAGCACGTGGCACAGGATTGCACCCAGATGGTTCTTCAATATCTCCAGGCACTAGAGTGCCTCAAAGGTCTCCCTGGAGCTTTCTCATCTCCAGGCTGAACAATCCCAACTCTCGCAGCCTGTCTCCAGAGCAGAGGCAAAGTATTATACTATGAAAAAGGAGCAGCTCTCCTATAGCTGATGGTATTCGACTGGTGTGAAGCTGGAGCTCCCTTCAGGCAAGCTCTTCCAAGGCTGGGCAAGCAATGCTCCAAACCCTAGAGCTTTATGGTACTGGTGTGCTGTGCAGTTTGCAAGATGTCTCAAGGATGAGATATATGAAATGCAAGACAACATAATTTAACACATAATTCCCATTCCTCAGCCATGAACACACAGATTCAGTGCACTTCTGCTACAACAGCCTCTAGTAAATCTGGCTGTGAGCAAGCAAGGTGCAAGAAACTTCAGGAGCATCACCACTGGGGGGGTTGTATGAAAAACAATAAGCTTTGAGAAGCAATGTGCTACTGATGGAGTAGAACATTTCTGTTCTCGTAAATGTTAGGATGAGGGTATTTGTGCTTTCATAGAATAACAGAGTCATTAAGATTGGAAAAGTGCTCCAAGACCACTGAGTCCAACTGCTACCCCAGCAATGCCACTGCCACCACTAATCCATGTCCCCAGGTGCCACATCCACACGTCTTTTAAATCCCTTCAGGGATGGACATTCTACCACTGCCCTGGGCAGCCTGTTCTAGGGTTGGACAACCTTTCCATGAAGAACTTTCCCCTAATATCCAACCTGAACCTCCCCTGAGGTCACTTTTTCTTGTCCTGTCACTTGTTATTTGGGAGAGGAGCCCAACCCCCACCCGGCTGCACCCTCCTGTCAGGGAGTTGCAGAGAGCCAGAAGGACCCCCCTGAGCATCCTTTGCCCAGGCTGAGCACCCCCAGCTCCCTCAGCTGCTCCACATCAGACATGCTCCAGACCCTTCCCCAGCTCTCTTCTCTTTTCTGGACATGCTTTCAGAGTCCGTAATTTTTTAATGGTCTCTCTTTTCTCCAGCATGAAGTCATGTTTCCAATAGCTCCATCCAGTCCTGCGCGAGAGCTAATGGAGAGCTGGTAGACCAGCAGCACAGCACAGCACTGAAAGGCCACCAGCCCAAGATCTGTGGAGCTGGAGATGTGGAGCCCTGAGGCTCTTTTTGTTGGGAACACTGAGGAGTCAACCATAGAAAGGATTTCGCACTGACTGGCTTTTTAACAGCGTGTTTTCAGGTACAGCCATGTCAGGAGTTTTGTAGCTTCAGCCAAGAGGCAGGTGCCCAAGCAACCTCAGCCAGCCCTGCTTCATCCCCTGGCAAGAAGCAGGTGTACATTCTAGCAGAGATTTTTGACAAGGAGTCACCGAAACAGCCCTGGAGCCCAAGGGAGATGTCTCCTGCCACTGCTGTTACCCTGGCTGTAGCCAGGGAAGGTAGTTAAGGCTTCAAGTAGCTGAGAAAATGGAGCTTAGTATCTTCTCCCAGAGAGTGAATATCATTCCGACATCTTTTCCAAGAGCTGGAAGGAAGCAACTTGATATGTGAGCCAGTGGAGAGAGAGAGAATTGGTAGTGGAATTGCACCCAGCAGGGGCTGGGTATTGCACAGAGTCTGTCTGTGCAGCAGCCAGAAACACACCTGCATCCCTGGAGCGGTGCCTGACCTCCCCATATTCCCTCTGATGGGGCCATGCCTGTTCCCAGGAAGTAAAAAAACGCCACGGGAATGGCGGTACCAGGGGCTGATTGGGGAAGGTGTTTCCACGCCAGGTATGTGAGTCAGCCAGTGCTAGGCTGCATGTCAAGGGCAGCAATCACGTTTCCTTGTAGCTGCGTCAGTGAGGGTTGGGCAGCACTGCTCATCTCCAAACAGAAATGGCTAAGGCAAGGAAGTGTTGCACTTCTGGAGCCTCTGCAAATGAGTTGGGGAAGAGGAGAGGAAGGGGAGGCATGAATGCAATAGCGTCTCCTTCCCTTCCTCCTCTTCCCCATCAGTAAATCTCTCTAGGGGAGGTGAAACCTCCTCAAACATATGCGGCACCATCTACCTGCCTGTCTGCACCCTTGGGATGGTGTTAGCGGGGTGAGTCGTGCACCCATCGTGGGGCTGCCAGGGCTCTTGCTCTACTAAACCACCACGGGCACCAGCTGCTCCCTCAGACCCGACATCAGAGCAGGGAGTCACTGAGATCAGACACAGCCGAGATGCTTCTCCGTGAGAAACGCAGAACGTCTAGTGTGGCCCTGAACAATGTGCAGCCTGTCTTCGCCTTTTTGTTTGGAGTTTGGCTTTGAATATACAAAACTGTCTTACCTCCCTTTTTCCTCCCAAGAACACCCTGAAAAATGCCGGCAGCTCCTCTCTTTTCAACTCCTTCCCTCAGCTGAATGTGGGGAGGGTCACATTATCCCGGGCTACAGCGGTGACTCTGAATGCCTTTTGGTGACTCTGAATGCCTTTCGTTATCCTCTTGCTGGGCTCCGTATTGGAAGGAAGGAGGGAGACAGAGCTATTTATACAGCATCCAGGCTCTCCCCAGACTGCATCTAACTTGCTATTGTTGGTCAACGATCTTTCAATTACTTGCTACACTTGGGACTTCGCTCCATGCTTGAAAAAAAGGCTGATGTAGTTAACATGCTCCTTCCAGAGAGCAGGCTGGAACTGGATGATCCGTCTGTGCAGAAGAGTTGCTTGCAAACACAGCCTTTCTTTTTATAAATATCATGGTTTGAGCATGTAGTTGACTTTTTTCCTGCAGCAAATTTACTATTCTGTGTTAGTTTTCAAAAAATATCTGTCAGAGATGGCTCACTGAAATTATTTCTCCATTCCTAAGACATGCAAGTTACTTTCTTTTGACTTTTTTTTTCCCTTTTATCTCTTTGTTCTTTATACAATACTTTGACTTTCATTGTTAAACTGGAGGTTATCCGAAAATATGCCAGGATTTTGGAGGAGTGGTTTCACAGAGATTATGGCTCTGGGCTGAGAGCCACACTTCCCAGGTCTGGCCCTAACTTTAATACCTGGTCTATACAAATCCCAACATTTCCCAATCCTAAACATTTTCCCAAACAGATACTTTGGTTTCATAGTTACCCAACTTGACGCCATCAGATGCTGCTCTTCAGAGCCTGCACATCTTCCCCCTAAAATCAGATGGAGATAAATGGGTCAAATCTTTCCATGAATCTCTCTTCAAGACATGACCTCAAAATAGAAAATCTACAAGAAAGAGCAGCTACACTACAAGTAACTTTGCCACTGAGATGCTTTTTGCTGAACCTGGATGGATCCAACAGCCTTCCTGATGCTACATATGATCTTTAATGTCCCTTCCAACTTAAAACATTCTATGAGCCTATGAAATACTGCTGATTTTGAATTACATAGAAAACCAAACCCCAAACTTTTGTAATCACTAGAGCTCTTCCAGGGCCCTGCACATAACCCAAGTCCACATGAGGTTGTCACAGTCTCACTAACCACTGTGTCCACAACAGCTTTGGAAGAGTGCACTGTTCTTAATTTTCTCTCCCAATTTCTTTGCTTCATAGTAATAAAGTTTTATTACTAGTTTTTCCCTATCCTAAAAATCTAAGCAACTGTGCAGATATAGTTATTTTTCTGCTATTCATCCTTATTGTGACTGCAAATCTCTCAGACCTTTGCTCCTGGCAGCACTTGAGTTACTATATTTCTTCCCTTATTAAGCACTTTTTCAAAGGACCTTTGGCCATCCACATCCAAATAAAGGAAAAAGAGAGATCAAACTAGACCTCTAGCAAACTCTGAATTTACACCTAAATGTACTTAAAAATTGGATTTGTGTTGTCAAACATGCTCATAGCAGGATTTCCAGTTGGGTGGGTAGAAAAGAGAGGGTTTCTGTGCTTACTCCTGCTGTTCTGACATTTGTATCACCTCGGGAACTTAGGTGGAAAAGCTCCTTGGTATGAGAGAAACTTGTGCCAATGTGAGGTCTGGGACAGGATCAAGGGAACCAAAACAAAACAAGGGTGAGTTGTTTGCAGGAAATCTGGAGAGGAAAAAAAATGAAACAAGTCCTTCAAATGACCCAGTGAGTGTTTTGAAGGAAGAGTTGAGGCTGTTCAGCCTGGAGAAGAGAAGGCTCCAGGGAGACCTTCGAGCACCTTCCAGTGCCCAAAGGGGTTACCAGAGAGCTGGAGAGAAATCTTGAACAAGGGCCTGGAATGACAGGACAAGGGGGAATGGCTTCCCACTGCCAGAGGGCAGGTTAGAGTAGATATTAACAAAAATTCTTCCCTGTGAGGGTGGTGAGGCCGTGGTACAGGTTGCCCAGAGAAGCTGTGGCTGCCCCATCCGTGGGAATGTTCCAGGCCAGGCTGGACAGGGCTTGGAGCAATCAGGTCTAGTGGCCCCACCCATGGCAGGAGGTGGAACAAGATGGTCTTTAAGGTCCCTTTCAACCTAAACCATTCTGGGATTTTATGATAAGACCACGTGGCACTTTTTACATGTACAGTTGCCTCACACACCTCCAGAGGTAGCAAACAAGCATCTTGAGTGAATATATTTTGGTCTGGGCATGATCGTGTTCGGATTCAGACTTCACCGGTGCTGCAGAGGCGAAGCACCAAGGAAAGAGTACTTTTGGGGAAAATAGAAGGACCTTCAACAGAAGAGACACGGTACAAGGTGCTGAGGATTTGGGAATGTTGGCAGAGGTTGTAAGAGGTGGAAACAGCAGGTTGGGTGAGGAGTAGAAAAACTGGCGATGCTGGGTTACAAGATAATTGGAAAGAGTTGATTCCAGGCCCTTGGCTAGGGAGTTATTTCTGAAGTTCAGGACTCCTGTGAGCTCATCTCAACAGAAGATAAAAAGCCTGTACAATGCAGCATTATGGTTATGGTTTCATGTGATTTTTGACCCCTGATATCGCCATGACTTGATCCATTTTGATAAACATACAATTGAACCAGCCTCCTAGGGCAGATCCACTGCTTACATGTCTGTGATACCCAGCTCAGCCATGACTCAGCCATCAGCAATGAAGTTCTGACCTTATTAATATCAATGTGAATCTTCTTAATGTGGACATAATTTCACCCCAGAGGCCAATTCATTAATTAGCATGTCTGGCTATCCTGTCATTGGGCATATGAAGTGGGTAGTAACTTGGCTTATATACTGAGCAAATATGTGCTGAGTAAATACGGATTCAACTGCACACATAACGACAACAGATGGGGCCATAAAAGTTTGGCAGCAAGAGTGAACAGAGGTAAGTGTAACTCCTCATTCCAGACCTAATTCAGTGCTGATGGTACTTGCTTGTTGTACTTGCTTTTTTATAGTTGTTTAAAATCAATGTCCATGGAAACGCTTGTTGAATTGGTTATTTCACATACTGCATAAAGTTGTGCGAGTCATAGAATATCATGGAATGAGTGGAAAAGGACTGACAAGGATCATTGAGTCCAACCCCTGGCTCTGCACAGGACACCCCAACAATCCCACTCTGTGCCTGAGAGCATTGTCCAAATGTTCCTGGAACTCTGGCAGCCTTGGGGCCACGACAAACCCTGGGGAGCCTGTTCAGTGCCTGACCACCCTCTGGGGGAAGAACCTTTTCCTAATATTCACCTAAACCTTCCATGACACTGCTTCAGCCATTCCCTTTGGTCCTGTCCCTGGTCACCAGAGAGCAGATATCAGTCACTGAAATGTTGCTCTGATGATGTTATGTTTTTCGCTGTGATACACAGGGCTCTTCTACCCCTCAAGGCAATCCTCTCCCTATGTGTAGTTTGCAAAAACACTATTGTCCTGCTGTGCCTGTTGCCAGGAAAGGGTGTTTTAACCATTCTAGTACATCTATTATGAAGTATTTTTGGTTTTTTTAAAATAAAAATAGCCCAGTCAGCACTCTGGGCTAACCTAACTCCTCTCCTTCCAAACCATATTTCATGTCAGCAAGTTGCCCGTGAATTAAAAAAAAAAATAATTAAAAAAAGAAGACATTTTTAAACATTTTTTGCATGTTAGAATGAAACAGATTAAAGTTAATTTAACAATAATTATCTCCCACAGCTAATATTTGATGCAGACAGTGCCAGGGAGGGCACAGTGTGATCACTAACAAGGTTAGGAAAGGATTTCTTCTCTTGTGCAACACTCACAGATGTTACTCTTCTCCCAAGTACTTGAGATTGGCCACAGGCAGCTGATGAATGCTCTGTTAGCTGGGCTGTTGGTTTATTGTGATGTCAGAACTCTCCTCCTGTTCTCATTCACTGGATGATCCTTTGTAACTCTTTTTTTAAGAGATTTAGAGTTTGCTTGATAAAAAACAACCATCAACCACTGCACAGATCTAATAATTCCAGTTATCTGGTAGAAAACCTTTTGATTCCCCAGTTGCAAAAATCTTTTGAATTGCTGATTTCCCAGGCTGCCCAGGGAAGTGTTCAAGGCCAGGTTGGACAGGACTTGGAATAATCTGCTCTACTGGGTGGTATCCCTGCCTATGGCAGGGCATATGAATCAGACGAGCTTTGAGGTCCCTTCCAACCTAAACCGTTTTGTGATTCTGTGATTCTATGACTTTTAAGGAACTACTTGGGAAAAGGGTCGGGAGAGATCTAAGGATGGATAGCATCTTGTGCTTTATCTGCCTAGCTGGATAAAAACCCACATAAACTGTTGAGCACAGAAGCAGTTTGCCAAATCTGATACCAATGAAGAGAAATTCAACTGATATCCAGGATGAGAACAACTTCTCCAAGTTTATTTGCACTCTTAATCAATGTTTTTACTTTCTGTCTTTTGTGCAACAGTGAGCTATGTTTGGCAAGAAAGGGGGAAGCAGATGTGAAAATATAAGTATTGTTATCACTGATAACTGCAAGTGAACACAAACAGATGCGAGGAGAGACAAAGTAGAGGATGGGAGTAATATTTGACAGTAGATGCCAACCCCAGCCCTGAGCTGGCTATATCTGGCAAATCCATGTGGTGTTTTAAAGCCATGCCAAAAATGCTTCCACTGGTTGGAACCTTTTGGCATCACTTGGTGGGAGCAACTTGTGCTGGCAGCACCTGTGTGACTGTGCTGGGTTTGGGTGACAAAGTTTTGACACGGGGGTGACTCCTGTTAGGAGGTGCTGGAGCTTCCCTCCATGTCTGATGGAGCCATGGAGGTACAGAGATTCACCTGCAGCTCATGGACACCCCATGCCAGCGCATGGGGATGCCTGAAGGAGGCTGTGACCCCATAGGAGGCCCATGCTGGAGCAGGGGGAGAGTGTGAGAAGTCCAACCCTTAAGGAGGAAGGAGTGGCAGAGACAATGTGTGCTGGACTGACAACAGCCCTGTTCCCTGTCCCCCTGCACCACTTTGAAGGAGGAGGTAGAGAATCATGAGGGAAAGTGAGCCTGGGAAGAAAGGAGGGGTGGGGGAAAAGTGATTTATGATTTGGGTTTATTTGTCATTGCCCTACTCTGATTTGATTGGTAATAAATTAAACTGATTTCCTCAATCTCTTTGGCCCACAACAGTAACTGTTAAGTGATCTCTCTCTGCCCTTATCCCAACAACGAGCCTTTCATTGTATTTTCTCTCCCTGCCCAGGTGAGGAGGGAAGTGAGAGCAGTTCTGGGAGGCAGCCGGTGTCCAGCCAGGGTCACCCCACCACAGTAACAATCCAGAGAGCAGTGTCATGCACTGCCTGTATCCTGAGCTGGCTGATTCTCAGAGCCAGACTGGCTTTTCTGGCAGCACCTTGGGAAATGACTGGGTATCTGAATCATAGAATCACAGAATCACAGAATCACAGAATCACAGAATCAGAATGACTAGGTTGGAAGAGACCTTCAAGATCATCCAGTCCAACCCATGCCCTAACACCTCAACTAAACCGTGGCGCTGAGCGCCACATCCAATCTCTTTTTAAACACATCCAGGGATGGTCACTCTACCACCTCCCCGGGTAGACCATTCCAGTACTTTATCACTCTTTCTGTAAAAAACTTTTTCCTAATATTCAACCTATATTTTCCTTGGTGCAGCTTGAGACTGAATCCACAGATTCAGGGCATGCTGGCAGTTCTCTGTGTCCCAGGAATATAGACGTATGTAGAAATAGCCTCTCTGTGCCTCCATTTCTGTATAGCCTACAAGGGATTTGCAACCTATTTCTCATCACTCACACCTTTTTGGTTTTATGTTGCCTTTGAATACCAGGTCAGCCCATCATAGCAGTTTTAAACTAAAACCAAGATTTCATTCTCCGTCTTAAAGCCTCAAGCAGAAAAGGCAAAATCTCTGAGCAATGGTTTTGTTAGAGATAATTGACTGTCAAGAAAAAACAACCAGTCTTCAGACTGTTTTCTTATCTATCTGCTCAACAGCCTTCGTTATCCCGTAACTCACACAGAAATCACTAAGGCTCCCACTGAGAACCTCCCTCAGACAGGTAACTAACATTTGAATTTCTAAACACAAATGAGCTATTTAAATATGGTGAGCTGGCTATTTCCACCCAGTCTGCTGTCTTTGCATTGCCGCACCTAAATCCTGGTGACCCTTTTAGACGGAAAAATGTGAATAGGATCTGTTTCCCTTTTATTTCTTTTAATAATAAGTTCTCAGCTGTTGACATCTTTCTTCACTCAAAACAATTTCTGTAAGTCCAGACACAATCATATTGCTGGAGACAGACCAAAGGTAACAGTTACCCAAGAACTCCAAACACTGTCAACTTTCTCACGCCTTTTTTACTGTGTTAAAAATGACAGGTCTGAAATTTTCACCCTTCCTGCTGCAAAGGACATCCTTGCTGTGTGTCCAGCAGACTTTGCTGCTTTGCCCACAAATTCAGAAGAGGATGACTTTTAAATTCTTTATTCTTCCTTACTCAGGCCTTTGCTGTTACAAATTAAGGCCCAGAAATCCTTGGAGATCATTAGCTTGTTTTCCAGGGTAGGAGGGTATCCTTTTTTTCAGATCCTCTTTTTTTTGCTTACACAATTAGAATCATAAAATCACAGAGTGGTTTGAGTTGGAAAGGACCTTAAAGCTCATCTCATTCCAGCCCCTGCCATGGGCAGGGACACCTTCCACTATCCCAGGGTCCTCCAAGCCCTGTCCAACCTGGCCTTGGACACTCCCAGAGATGGGGCAGCCACAGCATCTCTGGGCAACCTGTGCCGGGGCCTTACATCCTCGCAGGGAATAATCTCTTCCCATATTGCTTCCAAGGTTACTCAGAGCCCCATTCAGCCTCGCCTTGAACATTTCCTTTTCCCTGCCCTTCAGCCTCAAGGTCTGCCCATGCCTCAGGCTCACACTCACAGTGTCTGGGGTGATTGGGGGGCATTCCCGAGGTAGGGGGGACACAACCCCACCTCTGAGGGGACCTTTTTGGGCTCACCTGTGGTATGGTGACATCCCCAGGATGCTGGTGGGACAGACCCCCAGCCAACCCCTCTCCATAGTCCATAGGGGGCAGCGGAGGCCAGCACGGGGCTGCTCCATCCCAGGGCAGTGCCCGTCCCCTGTGCTGGCACTGCTGGCACCTCCAGTGCCGGGGGCAGTCCTGAGCCCCGCAATTCAGGACGGACATTAAGGGGCTGGAGCGTGCTCAGGGAAGGGAACGGAGCTGGGAAGGCTCTGGAGCCCCAGGAGCGGCTGAGGGAGCTGGGAAAGGGACTCAGCCTGGAGAAAAGGAGGCTCAGGGGGGACCTTGTGGCTCTGCACAAGTCCCTGACAGGAGGGGGCAGCCAGGGGGGGTCGGGCTCTGCTCCCAGGGAACAGGGACAGGAGGAGAGGGAACGGCCTCAGGCTGTGCCAGGGGAGGCTCAGGGTGGACATCAGAAGGAATTTCTTCATGGAAGGGGTTGTCAGGCACTGAAAGGGCTGCCCAGGGAGGTGGTGGAGTCTCCATCCCTGGAAGTGCCCAAGGAATGCCTGGATGTGGCACTCAGTGTTCTGGGCTGTTTGACAAGGTGGGGGGGTCACAGGTTGGACTTGGTGATCCTGGAGGTCTTTTCCAACCCCAACGATTCTGTGATTCTGTTACTCCCATTAGCCTTCCTTTAACTGGGGGCAGTGCTCGTGCTGTATCTGTGCCAGCTGCTGCTTTCTCACCTGTAATATTTAACTAATGGGGAGCAGTAAAGGGGCTTTAATTTTACAGCTCAATTTAAAATCGACTAATTCCCTGGGAAATGCCATTTCATGGTTTGGGAATTGCCATGTGCTTTAAACTCTGCTTGTTAAACTTGCTGAGATGAGAAACTCACCCCTAAGTGAAAGAGTTCTGCAGCTGTAGGACCAAAGCAGGAATTGCTTCCACTCTTCCTACACTAGGGATTGTAATGAGTGGAACCATTCTGTGACCCTGTGACTCCCCTGATCCACCCCCTCCCCGGCGCCATGGCCGCGGGGGTGACGTCACTGGCCCCGCCCTCCCGTCCCCCCCCACC